>PVKM010009088.1:0-37609 GCA_004027735.1 Carollia perspicillata | reverse complement strand
CTGCTCTAAATTGGAGGATATTATAAAATTAACTCATTATTTTGAAAAGTAGCACATAAAAAGAAAGAATTGTATATTTTATCTGCTCTTCTTGTGCAAGCTTGACATTGGTATCCAGATACCTAAATGGTTCAGGATGGGAAGTTTATCCTTACAGACATATTGCTACTAAACAATGAAAAGAAGTGATAGAGTGTACCATTGTATAACCTCAAATAAATTAATAGATCTAAACATTAAGCATCAATGGCATCCAACATCACAGGAGTGACAACTAGATATTTGCGCCTCCTTATGCTTCCTCATGTACCACCTATGAGGTAATCTTGAAAAAAATAAAAAATAAAACATCTAAGGATCAAGCCTCTTGATTTACAGGAACTATTTACAGGAAATACAGAGTCCAGAGGAAGATGTGAAACTATACTACAGGGTCACAGTCAGGAAAATCCATACCTACAGTGTCAAGTATTGGAACCTGTAGACACATGTGGTAATTGAGCACCTGAAATTTGGCTAGTCAAAATTAAAATGGGATATATGTATAAAATAAATACACACTGCACTGGTATAGAAAAATTTTAAATATCATATTAATATATTTTATATTGATTATGTGTTAACATGACACTATTTTGAATATATTAGGTTAAATAAATATATTATTTAAATGAATTTTACTGGTCTCTTCCTACTTTTTTTATTGTTGTTACTAGAAAACTTAGTTACACACATGGCTCTGTTTATTTCTGTTGTATAATACTGATTCAGACCACAGGAAACTACATAACAACCTAATTTTTTTTTAACAAGTAAACTGCAAGAAAAGATACAAAAGAAAAACCGATATATGAAAACAGACTTTAAAATATATCAGCCAGTTACAATATGTGGACCTTATTTGTGATTCATGAAATTGTAAAAGATAATTTATGAAGCACTTAGAAATTTCAGCACTGATTTGATTAAAAATCATTATATTTTTCTTTGATAATGATCTTGTGGATGTTTTTAAAAAGAGTACTTATCTCCTACAGATCTATATTGTAATATTTACAATTGAAATGGTACAGTATGTAGGATTTGCTTCAAAATAATATTTAAAATAGTAGGCTTAACAAGATTAACCTTGAGTTGACAATTATTGAAGCTGTGTGATGTGTGCATCAAGTTTCATTATGTTATATTTCTACTTTGGTAAATGTTTGAAATTCTCAATAATAAAAAAGGTTATTTAAAAGAAATAAATAAAAGAAAGCACTAAGCCAAACTCTTTTACAGAAAAATACTAATAAGAAACCGTTGTGTTGTATAATATTTCCCAGAAGATAAGGAAAGATGCAAAGCCTCTCAACTAATTCTTTGACTAGCATAATTCTAATGTTAAAACCAGAAAAAGATAGAGCTAGAGATAAAGAAAACTCTAGGCAATCCTCGACAAAATATTGGCAAGCTGCATCCAGCAAAACATTAAGAAGATGATACACTGGATCAAGGGGAATTCATACCAGGGATGCAAGGATGGTACAATATTTGCAAATCAATAAATATAATACATCACATAAACAAAAGCAAAGACAAAAACCACATGATCATATCAATAGATGCAGAAAAAGCATTTGATAAGGTACAGCACCAATTTATGATAAATATACTCAGTAGAGTAGGAAAAGAGGGAGCATTCCTCAACATAATAAAGGCCACATATGAGAGACCTACAGCCAAAATCATACTCAATGGGCAAAAACTAAAAGCTTTCCCACTAAGATCTAGAACAAGACAAAGATGTCCGCTTTCATCACTACTATTCAACATAGTATTGAAAGTCCTAGCCACAGTGATCAGACAAGAAAAAGAAATAAAAGGCATCCAAATTGGAAAGGAGGAAGTAAAACTGTCATTGTTTGCAGATGACATGATAGTGTACATGGAAAATCCTATAGATGACACCAAAAAACTACTCAACCTAATAAGTGAATTTGGCAAAACAGCAGGATACAAAGTCAATATCCAGAAATCAAAGGCATTTTTGTACACCAACAATAAAATATCAGAAACAGAAATCAGAAAAAAAACTCCATTTGATATAGCAACAAGAAAAATAAAGTATCCAGGAATAAACCTAACCCAGGAGGTAAAAGACCTGTACTCAGAAAACTATACAACACTGAAGGAAGAAATTAAGGAAGACACAATGAATGGAAGCATGTACCATGCTCATGGATTAGAAGAATATCATCAAAATGTCCATACTACCCAAAGCAATTTATACATTCAACTCAATCCATATTAAAGTACCAATGACATATTTCACAGATATAGAACAAACACTTCAAAAATTTATATGGAACCATAAACAACCCCAAACGGACACAACAATTTTGAGAAAGAAGAACAAAGCAGGAGGGACCACAAAACCTGATATCAAACTGTATTAAAGGTCACTGTAATCAAAACACCTAGTAGTAGCACATGAAACAGGCACATAGACCAAGGGAACAGAATACAAAGCCCAGAAATAAACCCAAGTCTATGATCAATTAATATTCAATGAAGCAGGAAGGGGCATACAATGGAGTAAAAATACCCTCTTCAACAAATGGTTTTGGGAGATCTGGACAGCTACATGCAAAAAAATGAAACTTGACCACAAACTTATACCATACACAAAAATAAATTCAAGGTGAATAAAAGACTTAAATGTAAGTCATGATACCATAAAAGTCCTAGAAGAAAACATCAGCAGGAAATCTCAGACATTTCACGCAGAAATATTTTCACCAATATGTCCCCTAGAGCAAGGGACATAAAGGAAATAATAAGCAAATCTGACCTCATCAAATTATAAAGCTTCTGGACAGCTAAAGCAAACAGCATTAAAATGAAAAGAGAACCAAATATATGGGAAAACATACTCACCAATGCTGCCTTGGACAAGGATTTGATCTCCAAAATATATAAATAACTCACACAACTCCACTCTGGAAGACAAAAAAACCCAATTACAAAATGGGCAAAAGACTTGAACAGACACTTCTCCAGGGAGGACATACAGAAGGCTCAGAGACAAACGAAAAGATGCTAAGCATCACTAGCCATCAGAGAGATGCAAATTAAAACCACAATGAGATCACTTCACACCTGTGATAATGGCCATCATAAATGAACCAACAAAACAATAAGTGTTGGAGAGGATGTGGAGAAAAGGGAACACTAATGCACTGTTGGTGGGATTGCAGACTGGTGCAGCCACTGTGGAAAACAGTATGGAATTTTCTCAGAAAACTAAAAATGGAACTGCCATTTGACTTGCAATTCCACTGCTGGAATTATATCCCAAGAACCCTGAAACACCATTCCAAAAGAACCTATACACCCCAATGTTCATAGCAGCACCATTTACAATAGCCAAGTGCTGGAAGCAACCTAGGTGCCCATCAGTAAATGAATGGATCAAAAAACCATGGTACATTTACACAATGGAATTCTATGCAACAGAAAGAAAGAAGGAGCTCCTATCCTTTGCAACAGCATGGATGGAACTGGAAAGCATTATGCTAAGTGAAATAAGCCAGGTGGTGAAAGACAAATACCATATGATCTCACCTTTAACAGGAACCTAAACAACAAAACAAACAAGCAAGCAAATATAACCAGAGACATTGAAATTAAGAACAATCTGACAGTAACCAGAGAGGAGATGGGAGGGGATAATGGGAGGGAAAGGGGGAAGGGTTTTCAGGAATAACTATAAAGAATACATGGACAAAAGCAAGAGCAGGGTGGAAGCAAGGGAGGGAGGTGTGGATGGCTGGGGTGGGCGGAGTGGTGGGGGATAAATGCATATAACTGTACTTCAAAAACAATAAAATAATTAGGAAAAAAACCCTCTAGGCTAATGTCAATCCAGAACATAACTGTTAGAGTTTTAAGTATAATAATAACAAATTGAGTATAACAATATATTAAAGAATAATACAACATGAGGTGAGGTTTATTTCAGGTAAACAAGGTCTGTTCAATATTAGGAAATCATTCCATGTAATTTTTTTTTACTGAAAGATGAAAGGATAAAAGACCTGTGATTATTTCAATAGATATACTTTAGAAAAATCAATGCCCATTTACGTTTAAAAACAGAAATTCTTAGCAAGCCACAACATAAAAATCAACTTATAATTTTAACCCTATATTTCTGAATTCTGTAAATGTTACTGAATTCTGTAAATATTACTGATAACTCATGTGTTCAATGCTTGTTTAATTAAAGAAATAACAATTCATGCACAAAATGATCAATAAATTGTGTCAAATTTATTACATAATTCTCTATCTGTCCACTATATGTCAGCATAGACTTTGTCACTAGATCAAATAGAAACTTCTAAATGTATAAAAATAATTGAAATGAATAAGTATGAATTTATTTCTTCTTTGATTTTTTAAATATATCCATATGCTAACTAGAATTCAGGGCCCATGGAGCATTTATGTCTTCCCAATTATGTAAGTCATCACATTTCATTATATTCACACACATGAATAATTAGTAGGAATAATTTTACTGTGAATAAACTTGTGAATTCTTAGTAAATGTGATGTTTCTTCTTTTGTTAAAGCATACTTTATTGATTATGCTATTATAGTTGTCCCACTTTTTTCTCCTTTTTATCCCCCTCCACACTGCACCACCCTCCCTCAAGTGTCTGTCCCCACCATTAGTTCATGTCCATGGGTTGTACATATAAGTTCTTGGGCTTCTCCATTTCCTACACTATTCTTAACCTCCCCTTATCTATTTTGTACCTACCAGTTATGTTCCTTACTCCCTGTACCTTTTCCCCCATACTCCCTCTCACCACTGACAACTCTCCATGTGGTCTCCATTCTGTGATTCTGTTCCTGTTCTGGTTATTTCTTTAATTTGTTTTTGTTTTTTACGTTCATTTGTTGATAGTTGTGAGTTTGTTGTCATTTTACTGTTCATAACTTTGATCTTCTTTTTCTTAGATAAGTCCCTCTAACTTTTCATATAATAAGGGCTTGGTGATGATGAATTCCTTGAACTTGATCTTATCTGAGAAGCACTTTATCTGTCCTTCCATTCTAAATTATAGCTTTGCTGGATAAAGGTCCTTGCCTTAAACATAGGTCCTTGCCATTCATGACTTTGAATACTTCTTTCCAGCCCCTTCTTGCCCGCATGGCTTCTTTTGAGAAATCAGCTGATAGCCTTATGGGAACTCCTTTGTAGGTATCTGTGTCCTTTTCTCTTGCTGCTTTTAAGATGCTCTCCTTATCTTAAATCTTGGGTAATAAAATTATGATATGCCTTGGTGTGTTCTCCCTTAAGTCCAACTTCGTTGGGACTCTCTGAGCTTCCTGGACTTCCTGGAAGTCTATTTCCTTTGCCAGATTGGGGAGTTCTCCTTCATTATTTTTTTCAAATAAGTTTTCCATTTCTTATTCTTCCTCTTCTTCTTCTGGCACCCCTATGATTTGGATGTTGGAATGCTTAAAGTTATCCCAGAGGTTCCTAAGCCTCTCCTTATTTTTCTGAATTTTTGTTTTTTCATTTTGTCCTGGTTGAATGTTTATTGATTTGAGTCCTGGTTTCCTTTCCTTTACTGATGATTCCCTGTATATTTTTCTCTATTTTACTTTGAAGAAGCCTTCACTTCTTCCTTTATTTTGTGACCGTAATCATTTCTGTGAGCATCCTGATTACCAGTGTTTTGAACTCTGCATCTGATAGGTTGGCGTAGTTCTGCATCTCCTTGTCACTTAGCTCTTTTTTTGGTTTTGATCTGTTCTTTCATTTGGGCCATGTTTCTTTATCTCAGTGCACTCTAACTGTGTTCTCTGTCTGTGTTCTAAGGGGCAGAGAATTAGTTATTTTGCCAGAGCAGGGCCACCTACTTCACTGCACTAAGGCGCTGTATGTGGGGGAGGGGTCAGAGAGGGAACAATGCTGCTTGCTAGACTCTAGGCTGGCTTTGTCACTTCCCCCACTACCCACAGGTGAATTGGGCCCTTCTGATCCTGATTCCTGGGTGGGTGGTTTTTGTGTATGTTCTAGGACCTCTTGGACCCCTCCAGAAAACTCTCCTGTGAGATTAAGAGTTTCTCCTCCCATTGCAAGCACCACAGATTTTTACAGCCAGAGGTTTTGAGGCTTTATTTCCCCATGCTGAAACCCTGGGTTGTGTGGTCTGTCTTGCTCCCCAGCTGTTCCTCCCGGTTTATCCACATGCAAATTTGGGACCTGCTGGTCCACCAACCACTGCCTGGCCATTTGTCCTCTCCACCCTGGCTGCCTGTTTCCCCACCAACACCAGTCTGGATGAATGTTTCTTCTTTAACTCCTTCATTGTTGGACTTCCATAAGTTTGATTTTCTCGCAGCTCTGGTTGTTTTCTGTTTTTAAATGGGTTGTGGTCCTTCTTTTGATTGTGCTACAAAGCAAAGTATATCTACTTATGCCTCCATCTTGGTCAAAAGTCTCTGACACACACCTGTAAAGTCATTCCTAAAACTTGAATATTGTGTGCCAGTGAAGGACTACTCTAGAATGTCCACAACATGGGAATAGATTAAGGAAAAGATCATCTGAAAGTGAAAACAAAAAGCAATCTTTTGATTTGGCCAAGAAGTTTGTGTGGTTTTGTTCTGTAAGTTGGCTCTAGTAGCACTTAGTTGTCTTTAATCTAATTTTGTTACATTATATTGTGACAGCTGTCATATCAGCATGCATTTAAAAAATACTTACCAGACTTCCGGCAAATATGGAAGCATAGGTAGACACACTGTGCCTCCTCACACAACCAAAAGGACAACAATTTAAAAACAAAAAACAACCTGAATTGACAGAAAATCCAACTGTATGGAAGTCCGACAACCAAGGAGTTAAAGAAGAAACACTCATCCAGACCGGTAGGCGGGGCAGAGACAGGCAGCCGGGCAAGAGGACTTGCAGCAAGGTGGGGGCTGGTGGACTCAGGGAGGTGGCAGATTGTGGAGCAGGGTGGGCAAGGCTGCTACTGGCCAGGGAGGCTGTGGCTGGTGAACCCAGCAAGGCTGTGGCTGGTGGAGTGGGTGGTCCCACATTCATGTGCAGATAAACTGGGAGGAACAGCTAGAGAGCGAAACAGACTACACAACCCAGGGCTCCAGCGCAGGGAAATAAAGCCTCAACTCACTAACTGAAAACACCTGTGGAGGTTGTGGTGGCAGCGGGAGAAACTGTCAGCCTCACAGGAGAGTTCATTGAAGAGACCCACAGGGTCCTAGAATGTACACAAACCCACCCACCAAGGAATCAGCACCAGAGGGCCCACTTTGCTTGTGGGAAGTGGGGGAAGTGACTGAAATCCAGCAGAGAGCAAATCAAGCACCTTTGTTCCCTCTCAACCCCTTCCCCACATACAGCATCACAATGCAGTGACATGGGTTACCCTACCCTGGTGAACACCTAAGGCTCCACCCCTTACTACATAACAGGCACCTCAAGACCAAAACAAACAAACAAACAAAAAAAAGGCCCAAATGAAAGAATAGGACAAAGCTCCAGAAAAAATACAACTAAAAGACAAAGAGATATCCAACCTATCAAATGCACAGTTCAAAACACTGTTAAATCAGGATGCTCACAGAATTGGTTGAATTTTGTCATAAATTAAATGAAAAAATGAAGGCTATGCTAAGTGAAATAAAGGAGAATGTATAGTGATGGGAAGGAAAATGGGACTCAAATCAATGGAGTGGACCAGAAGGAAAAAACATCCAACCAGAAAAGAATGAAGAAACAAGAATTCAAAAAAATGAGGAGAGGCTTAGGAACCTCCAGGACATCTTTAAACATTCCAACATCCGAATTATAGGAGTACCAGAAGGGGAAGAGGAAGAGCAACAAGTGGAAAACTTATTTGAACAAATAGTAAAGGAGAACTTCCCTAATCTGGCAAAGGAAATAGACTTCCAGGAAGTCCAGGAAGCTCAGAGAGTGCCAAAGAAGTTGGACCTAAGGAGGAACACACCAGGGCACATCATAATTACATTAGCCAATATTAAAAATAAGGAGAGAATCTTAGAAGCAGCAAGAAAAAAGGAGAGTTATCTACAAAGGTGTTCCCATCAAACTGTCAACTGATTTCTCAAAAGAGACCTTACAGGTAAGAAGTGGGTGGAAAAACATATACCAAGTCATGAAAAGCAAGGACCTACATCCAAGATTGCTCTATCATCAAAGTTTTCATTTAGAATGGAAGGGCAGATAAAGTGCTTCCCAGATAAGGTCAAGTTAAAGGAGTTCATCATCACCAAGCCCTTATTATATGAAACATTAAAGGGACTTAACCAAGAAAAAGAAGATAAAAAATGTGAACAGTAAAATGACAGCAAAATCACAGTTATTAACAACCACACCTAAAACAAAAACAAAATAAAACTAAACTAGCACAGGAACAGAACCACAGAAATGGAGATCACATGGAGGGTTAGCAATAGGGGAGTGGGAGGGAGAGAGGGGGAAGAGGTAGAGAATAAGTACCATAAATGGTAGGTAGAAAATAGACAGGGGGAAGGTAAGAATAGCATAGGAAATGTAGAAGCCAAAAAACTTATATGTACGACCTATGGACATCAATCAAAGGGGGGAAATGTGAGTGGGAGGGGGTATGCAGGGTAGAGGGGAGTGAAGGGGGGGAATGAGACAACTGTAATAGTATAATCAATAAAATATATTTTAAAAAGAAGAAAAAATACTTATGAAAATTAGTGAATTTTTCTGGGCAAGCAGCATGAGTGGAGCTTGGGCTAATGACCCTGAAACACCATTCCAAGAAAACCTATGCACCCCAATGTTCATAGCAACACAATTTACAATAGCCAGGTGCTGGAAGCAACCTAGGTGCCCATCAGTAAATGAGTAGATCCAAATACTATGGTACATTTACATAATGGAATACTACACAGCAGAAAGAAGGAGCCCCTACCCTTTGAGACAGCACGGATGGAACTGGAGAGCATTATGCTAAGTTCATTAAGCCAGGCAGTAAGGGGCAAATACTGTATGATCTCACCTTTAAGTGGAACCTAATCAACAAAACAAACAAGCAAGCAAAATATAACCAGAGACATTGAAATTAAGAACAATCTGACAGTACCCAGAGGGGAGATAAGAGGGGATAATGGGGGAAAATGGGTGAAGGGTTTTTAGGAACAACTCTAAAGGACAGATGGACAAAGCCAAGGGGGCATGGAATCAAGGGAGGGATGTGGGGATGGCTGGAATTGGTGGGGAAAGGGGGAAGAAAGGCAGAAAACTGTACTTAAACAATAAAACTAGAAATTGGAAAAAGAATTGGTGAATTTTTTGCAGCCATTTTAAGTTTGAAGATGGAAGTAAATACACAATATTTTTAGCATATTATTCTTTATTATTTCAAGAAAGGTAAAAACGCAACTGAAACGCAAAAAACTATTTGTGTAGTGTATGGAGAAGGTGCCGTTACTGATCAAATGTGTCATAAGTTGTTTGTGAAGTTTCATGCTGGAGATTTCTCACTGGAAGATGCTCCACGGTTGTGTAGACCAGTTGCAGTTGATAGCAATCAAATTGAGAAATTAATTGAGAGTAATCAATGTTATACTATGCATGAGATAGCAGACATTCAAAATATGCAACTCAATAATGTTATTGGTGAAAATGAAAAATGTGTCTTAATTTATGGAAAAAAATGTGGACTTTTTGGCCAACCCAATAACGATTATAACACCAAAAGCTGAAGAGACAGCTTACAATGTGCTGGTGGAAGACTTGGAAAATGATCAACCCCACATCAAGAAGAAGGCTCCAATGTCACTAATGTAAAATGAAACTGCACAGTAACTTACCTGGAACACTGAAATGGTACCTGTGGAATTTGTCACTGTTTTCTGATACTATCCAAGTAGAGGGTGCATTGATTCTAGAAGACCAACAGCTCTTTGACAGAAATAACCTCAGAATAAAGAAAGCTAATTTTCAAGACTTAGATGGCTTAATGGAGATATCTTTTGAGAAAATCTATCACCCAGTGTCTTATTCTGTATCTGCCCACCAAATTATTGATACGTAAACTGGTTTTCAGAAGGAACCTGGTATACAGATAACAGGATCCCATTTTCAAGTCAGGTTTATTTCACATGGCAGTTATTTACATTTTCCCTCAAAGAAACCAATGTATGGCTTGTCAGTTTAGTTAATGTTTTGCAGTCCTCTACAGCTTGATCACCTTTGAGCAACCTGACAAATATTTTTCTGGACCAATATCTGTGGGACATCCAGTCCATGTGTCCAACTTGAGAATTCTGAATTTCAGAGATCACAGGGATTCCTTTTCACATGAGGAAACTCTTGTCCTCATATAAAAAAATGGGAAAAAGCTTTTGGGGGTTCATAGTTGGCCCCAGGATATTATGATTAACACCTCTACAAAGATGAGATCCGAAATGTTCCCTTGTCTCTGATTAACAGGTATCTCAGGGAAACAAAATTTACCACTGGGAAAGAAAGCAATACCTAGCCCAGACTCAGATTAATTTTAAGGTATCGATAACAGGTGGTTTCTTCTGGGAACTACAGTCAAGTTCCATGGCAGACGGACTATGGTTAGACTTTCTTTGGAGAAAACACTCTCTCACCCTGATGTCTGACAGAAAAACAAGAGGAATAATGATTAAATGAAGAAAATAAGCTTTTTTCTTTTCTGATGTTATTAGCCAATATCTGTGAACTACAACCATTGGGTCTGACAGCTTATGTAGCCACACAGAGAGAGTTTCATAAAATAAGGAAAGAAAGTATAGAGATGGAAGTTGGAGACCTCTTTTTCTGGAAGAGGGAAGAGATAAGAAACTAAAAACTAGTCCCGTTTCTGGAACTAGAAAAGGGAAGATTTTTTTGTTTGTTTGTTTTGTTCTTTAAGATGAGAGAGATTCAAACATGTTTACATGCCAAGGAGAAGTCAGGAGGAAGCGGGTGTTTGAAGGTTCACAAGAGAGGAGGGGTGATGACTAATGAACAGGACATAAGAAGATAGGTGGGGAAAGGGAGGAGAAGATGTGGGATGGATGAGAGCACAGGTGAGAAAGATTAACCTGAGGCAGAAGGAGGGATATGTCTTTCCCTGAGCCTGGAGAAAAAAAGAAAGAAACATGTGGATGTCTGTAGCTATCAGGATAAAGCTAGTCATGTTGTGGTGATAATCTCCAAAATCTCTACAGCTTACAACAAGAAAGGTTTATTTCTCACTCACACTACATGGCCAGTGCAGGTTGGCTCTGATTCGGTTCTGTGTTGTTCACATTTCAGGATTTAGGGATGTGAATCAGACCCTACCTGGAATACTGCAGTCTTTGTGACAGAAGAAAAAGAGTGAATGGCAAGCCATGCATGGGCCCTTGAAGCTTCTGATGGGAAATGATGCACATCACATCAGTTCGCATTTCATGGCTAAAGCAACTCCCATGATCACGCCTGAGTTCAACAGAACAGTGACATGGGACAGGAAGAATGAATATGGATGAACAATACAATACAGAGGGACTTTGAACATGGGCAAACAATGCAATCTATCACAAGGCCCATCCTGTTTTTGTTGGTGATAGAAGTTACCCCTTCATCCATTCAATAAATATTTACCAAAACTCTCTGCTTCCCTTAATCTCAGTCTCTGAAAATTACTGATCTGCTTTCTTTCATTACAGAATTTCTAGAATTTTATATAAGTGAAATTATACAGCATGTAGCCTTTCATATTTAGCTTTCTCAAGGAAACAAGTCCTATGCTGAGGCTATGAAAACAACTTATAGGTTAAAAAGGCAAGGAAAATAGTAAGGTTCAGCAGTCTGAGTGCCCACTTACTCTGGTTTCATCCTAAGTAGTAATTCCCCAGAAAAAAAATGAGTTTTATGTGCTAGTTATATTTTTCTAAAGCCTATTAAAATAATTATTAAAGTTAAAAATGTTTATCTGAGTGCCACCGATACACATCTCAAATAAGCAACCCTCACATAGGAAAATACTTCATTAAAAGACCATGACAATTTTTTATACTTCTAACAGTCTCATTCTCTCAGTCACTGATTTTGGTCATTGACTCTTAAAGTGGCCATCAGCAAAATTTTTTTTAAAACAGTTATTTTTATTTTATTTTATTTATTTATCTTTTTTTAGAGGGGAAGGGAAAGAGAGAGGGAGGGAAATATCAATGTGTGGTTGCCTCTCGTGTGTCCCCTGCTGGGAACTGGCCTGCAACCCAGGCATGTGCCCTGATGGGGAATTGAACCATGATCATTTGGCTCTCAGGCCCGCGCTTAATCCACTGAACTATGCCAGCCAGGGCTCAGCAAAATGTATAAGTAATTATAACACTCAAATCTCCACACATAGCATTGTAACATGGACTTTACATACTAACAAGTAACGTGTTTACTTTACTTTTAAAGATGAACCCAAACCTTTTCTTTTTGCTTTCTACCTTTATTTCCCATTTTGGTTGGGATTAGAAAAATGTATGTTTGGATATAATAGAAACCAAAACCACAACTAATAAAGGTGGGAAAATTGAGACTTGCTGTGCAATATACATAAATTGGGAAGAATTTCTGCAGGATAAGAGATGTGAAGACAATTTAACAATAGATAATCAAGCCAGGAAAACAGAGACTACAGCACAGTCAGACCACAAGGATACCAAAGAAAGTGTACAGTGATAAAGATCACGTGAAACATTAAGGAAACAATCAGTTGGCAGGATCTATGGGAAGAGCTAGGGCTTGCGGAAGTTCTCATTCTCTACCATACTCTACGTAATTGCAAGAACCCTATAGGAAGAGTTCTATGGCTGTCACTTCCCCTTCCCTTAACTTCCTTTTCATTTATATAAATACTTACCCACCTTGGCAGATAGGCCAGAGTGTGCATGTGGCTTACTGTTTGCATGCACTGGGTCGCAACCCCTTCCTTTTTCCTGAATACATCCTTTTTGATGATGAAATACCTGGTTGATATTTTTGTCAACAACAGGAACATTTTGAGGTACAATGCCTATAAACAATTCTGTATGTGCACTAATTCTTCTCATATGTGGGTTACTGTCACTTCCACACTTCTAGGCTAAGACTCAGCAGTTTTCTGCGTGCCTCTATATGATTGTAGAGGTCCCAGCAGACTGAGTCACTAAAGAGTGCTTCTAGGGTGGTTAGCACCGATAATAGGATCCATGAAGACCCATGTCTTTCTGTAGATGAGGCCTTTTCCTTAGGAAATTAGAACTCAGAGTGGTTCCTAAGAAACAATGGAAGTTTGAATAAGAAAAAGGTATAACTTTAATTTAAAACTTCCTCTGTCATGTTTGTCTTTTGACAATTGTTGCTGGTTGGTTAAGGCTGAAGGAAGTTTTAAAGGGTGATGGATGGGAACATCATCACAACTGTAGGTGGGTGAGCCCTACTTCTATTTTTTCAGTGTTTTTCAATGGGGTGATATCGGGTCAGACTGGAAGATATCAGGCAACTTAGAAATATACAAGTGTACCAAAGGCTATCTGGAAAGGTGTGTGCAAACAGGAATGGTGTAGTTACACCCACTTTGCCTGATCGAATGTATGGGTCCAGAGGCCTCTCATAGCACTCTGTGGGATGTAAAGGAGCTGGACACCCAATTCACCCTGCTCGACTGGCTGTTTGGTAGGAATGATAGATTACTCCAGGGCTTTGAATAAAGCGATGGAGTCCATCTGAGTCTTTGTACCAGTCAGGTTTTGTCATTTTTGTGGGGACCTATGAGAAACAGTTTCTCCGATTTTTTACATGCTACTAGGTGTGTTAGCTGTTCAACTGTCTTTCAAGGTGGGGGTCATTTCAAAATGAAATCTTGACTTTATATTTGGTGACAACTTCCTGGTTCTAGTTCTAAACCCTGATTACTTCAAAATTGGTCTGACTTAAGCACATAGTTACATTTACAGTGTACCTAATTCTGTCATAAGCCAATGGTGATTTTCTATTGGAAACACAACTGAATTTTCCTCTTTTTCTCTGGAGAGTGCTCTGAGGGTTTAAGTTACTAATATGTGTACAGGCCTTATGACTGTTTCTACATTTAACATGTCAATGTAATATTAACATTTTTACTTGCACTGATATTAAACTTTCTCACCTTAAAACTTCAAATCCATCTCAAATACTGCAAGATCAAAATTTACTTTGTTTTTAATTTTAATTTTTTAAATGCTCACCAAGCATATGTTTATTGATTTGAGAGAGAGAGAGAAAAACATTGATGTGAGAGAGAAACATCAATTGGTTGCCTCCCGCAGGCACTTGACCGGGGATCAAAGCTACAAGTTAGTTATATGCCCTTAATGAGAGATAGAACTCACAACCTTTTGGTATATGGGAGAAACTGAGCCACCCCACCAGGGATATTCTGCTTTTTCTAGAGCAAAAATGCTTCCATAAACAAAGTCTACTTTGTATTCAGAATTCTTTTTCTTGCCCTTGTGTAAAGCAGTAGAGAACAATGGTCAGTTACGCATACATGGATTCCAAGAAGCTAAATAAAAAGAATTTGTCATTTAAGCAAAATAGATCATGGAAATTTTAAATAAATAATGAAAACAGCAAATAGCTGAGAGGGGTGCAAAGGATCATTTTTCTTCCCTGAACTGCACTGCTCGAACTAAATTAACAAAATCTCCCAAAATAAAAAACCCTTAAATAATTTCATTATTTGTTTTTAAAAGAACCTAAGGGCCCACCAGTAAATGAATGGATCAAAAAACTATGGTACATTTATACAATGGAATACTATACAGCAGAAAGGAGCTCCTACTGTTACAGCACAGTCACATACACTGGCCGGACTCTGGAGGATGGTATACCAATACCGTCCAGACCACCTACTGGGCTCATCTGTGTGCCGCCAATTGGAAAGATATCTCTCAATGCCAGAGATTTGTGAAAAGGAAAGGGAATGTTTATTTAAGGCTATACAGACTTAAAGTAGTGACCTAACGTCTTCATTAACATATCAAAGTCCTTTAAGATACCCATAGGTGCACTCAGCAGCTCCTGTCTCCCCCTCCATGCCCTAATTCAGGGTACTATAACTCAGGGAAAGAGCACACGTCTGTGTTTCCAGGCCGCTGGCACCATCAGCTGTGTCGCCGTCCAGGCAGGATACCCAACTAATCCAAAACCATGTGGCACCTTCTCATGGTCTACTGGCAAGAGTTCTTTGTACCCATTTGTCCAGGCAAAGTCTCTTTATTCCTCCACCAGAGCTGCGGGGGTGTGCACTCTCGCCAAGACCACGTGGTTCTCTTCTTCCACCAGAGCTGTGACGGGGGTTCTCACTCTGGCAAAACCTCGTGGTTTTCCCCCTTCATTGTCTGCTGTATCTGGGGTTAAATCTCCGAGCCAATCTTCCCCTGTACCCCCATTTCTGACTCCTTCTACAATCAGTTACACCTGCCAGCATCCCTGTATTATCCCAAGGTTACTGGGCTGCCATCATGAGTCTGGGCACATATGGACCAATATCCTGGAGCCGATCTTCTTCCAGCTCCCACGCAGGTGCTGTAACTTGGGGGACCTGCCCCCCACTTACATCTTGTGGGGAAGTGACTTCCATCCCCTTGGCTCCAAGCATGGCCACAGCTATTTAACATATCCAAGTGACCCACCAAAGGCTATAGATATGTTAAATGACTATGCCATGGATTAGCTGCAAGGCTGTGGCTGTACAAAACAACCTTGCATGCCCTGCTCCATGTGTCCCTTCCCCCAACTCACACCCGTGGGGGAAGGGGTGAGGACATCTTATATGTCTCTGTAATATTTCCTAGACACCTTGAGTTCTGGGCCCCATTCCAAATCCCTTTTGGGGGGCCCCCTCTTGGCTACACTGTATATCACTACCATTGGGACAGCATGGATGGAACTGGAGAGCATTGTGCTAAGTGAAATAAGCCAGGTGATAAAAGACAAATACCATAGGATCTCACCTGTAAGTGGAACCTAATCAGCAAAACAAGCAAGCAAAATATAACCAGAGACATTGAAATTAAGAACAATCTGACAGTAACCAGAGGGGTGGAGGAGAGGGATAATGTGGGGAAATAGGGGAAGGGCCATCAAGGAACATGTGTAAAGGACACATGGACAAAGCCACAATGGGTAGTTTCGAGGGTGGGAGTCAGGGAAAGGGGGGCATGGTGGGGTGAAAAAAGGACAACTGTACTTAAACAACAATAAAAAATAAATAAATAACAATATTTCCAAAAAAGGCAATTTTCCCCAGTAAATACAGGGTCATACCAAAAATAAAAAACTCCTTTGTTTTAAACCTTGTTGCAGAAAATAATTCTAAAAATGTATCATTGACTACTTTAGTGAATGCCTGGAGCACTCACGTCTGTGAATTTTGATGATATGAAATCTATCCATATAGATGGAGGCAACTGTCAAGAATCTGTATGTGCTCCAAACATAGTCTGGACCGAAGTTACTTTTAATTGAAGAGGTCTGTTTTCTTGCCATGAGTCTGTCTGGTCGCACTTCCCTTCTTCCCCCATAAAATGAGTCTTCCACTAACTTAAAGGAGAGCCTATAAAGTCCCTTATCGGTTTTCGTTAAACCACTTTTCTTCCAGCTACTTGTCTTGTAAAACCCAAATCAAAATTAATTAAAAAGAAGCAGTAGCTTATTGGCCACGTGGACAAAGGGAATCCTAGTTTTACGCAAAAATGTACCCACATCAGGAAACTGCGCAGATGGTCAGCACTTGGGTGAAGTCATCTGACGTCGTTTCACTTGCGTTATTTAGTGGCCAACCCGTTTCCCAAGATTTAACGATGGTAACAGTGATAAGTCAGTTTCGCCCCATGTCGCTGCCGTTTACTTCTCGGCAATATTAGGTTCAATTAGGTCTTGCCATCTCTTTGTCTGTAAGGACTGAATACAACCCCTACCTTTCGGCGGTTATTTTTTTTCCAGGAAAGTCAAAACATCCCTCAAAAGATCAAAGATCTGTCATAAAGCCAGCGGAAAGCGGGGTCGATGTGACTGACAGCTTTAAAGGGGCCCATCAGACCTTATTCCTCACCGCAGGTCTTCAGATGTTAAAGCGAGGGCTAGGAGGATCAGGAGGGACAAGAGAGATAGAGGTAGAAGGCTCGATCCTTAAGCCAAGCCGGAAACAAAGGTGAGTGCATCAGGGGCACGGGAAGACCAGCAGAGGAGGCTTCTGGGCCCCCAGCCCAGTGGCGTGACCTCTGGAGGACTCAGAAAACGAGCCAGGACTGGTTAGGAGGTGAAGGTGTGCGCGAGGCGAGCGAACCAGTGATTGCACTAGAGGCGTTGAAAGGAAAGCCCCTCCTCCCGGTCCCTCCTAGCCCCGCCGGGAAATGAAACCGAGGCGGAGGTCTGGGTCAAAGGCCGGGCCAGCCCAACAGCCTCCAGCTTCCCTGGTTGGGCGTCTCCTAGAAGGAGCGCGTGCCTCACGTCCTCCTCGCCTGCCTCGCCCCCTACGCGCTGCGCAAGCGCGGCCGCGCCCCGCCCTTCGCGTCCCCGACGGGATAATGGGGCGGGGGCGGGGAGCAGAGGTGAAGAGGCTATCCGACTACCCAGACTGCGTGTGCGCTAGCCGCCGGCGCCGCCGCTACCACCCCTGCCGCGTCAGGGCTCCCGGGCCGTCCCTCCTCAGGCCCCTCCTCCCCACTAGGTTTCCCCATCATCTCCCCCTCCCCCTCGGGCCGAGCGGTGACTTAAGCAACGGAGCGCGGTGAAGCCCATTTTTTCTCCTTCCTCGCAACGGCGCTGGACAGCCCGCGACTAGCGGCCTCCACTCCGGCCCGAGATGAATGCTGCAGCAGAAGCCGAATTCAACATCCTCTTGGCCACAGACTCCTACAAGGTAGAGGCCAGGGGCGGGGGCAGGTGAGGGTGGAGGAAAGGGCACGTTGGGAGCGCGCGCGAGGTTGCCAGCGGGGGGCAACCGGTCGGGGTCGCGGCGCTAGACAACCCCAAGGGAAGGCGCGTGCAGCGTCGCGGGGCAGGTGAAGCTGGCGCTGCAGTGGGGAGGAGGTGGATGGAAGGATGGATGGCAGGAGGCGGGGCCTGGCTGTTGTTGGGGGGGCGCGGCGAGGGGCTGAGGCGGGCCCAGCCCGAGACGACTGCCTGCGGGTTTGCGCGCCTCCTGGGGCTCCGGGCTCAAGGCTCAAGGCTCAAGGCTCGGGGCTCCAGGCTCCAGCCGGGTTCGGGGTCGGGCAGTCTTGGGTGTTACCGGCCGAGCGCACGCCTTACCCAAGAGCGCGGCCTTCTGGCCCTGGGCCGGGCTGGATTGGCCTGGGCACAGGCTCACCCGAGGACCGGGTCAGTTAATTAAGTAACAGCCCCTGGGGCTCCGCTGTGGAGAGAAGGAACGTGGTTTGAGAAGTAGGGTTTTCCCCGCGGAGCTGAGTCGGCTGCTCTCAGCCCTTGCTAGGCAGATAATGCCTCTTCGAGAAGGTGTGGGTGAATTCCTGGTAGGGGTACGGGAGCAGCCAGCCACATTCCTCTGCCGGTGGCCAGGGTACGGAGGACGCTTATCTGTCCCCGGTAGCCGTACTGGATTTTCTTGTCCCACTCCACTGGGCTCCGTTTCAAACTCTTTTGCTCCTGTTGATCACTCACCGACCATAACCCCTTGTTTCAAGCAAAGGCACGTAAGCCCTTAAGGTCACTACAGGACTTCTGTGAAAAGGAAAGTGAAACTCGAGGAGTTAAATGAACTTGTAGTTTTAAACCTGGAGAACTTTTATGAGTATTGGACTATTGCATATATAGCTGCCCCATTAACTTTATTTGAAACACGTACTGGAAAAAAAGAATGATTAGAAAATATCTGACAGATGTTCATTCCCCCAGTTTCCAAATTATATGGCATATGAATTATATTACTATACTTTGCTAAGTTTTGGTAGCCAAGACACTAAAAAGTGTCTTGAAATGCCAGATCAAAAACTCCACTTTACAAAATGTATTTTAGTTTTTATTTGAGCAACATGATGGTTTGAAATACAGTAGTAGAGCATAATGTGGTCATGGTTTTGGTGTGTGTTTTATTTATTTATTTATTTATTTATTTATTTATTTATTTATTTATTGCTTTTTGTTAGTTTTATTAAATATTAAAAGTATTTTGGAGAATCCCATTTTACTTAAGTTGTTTTGTCCATTTCCCCTTAATTGGCTTAAGATTCTATTTAGAATAGTTTAGATGGGTTATATGAAGTAGAATCAAGTTTCATTAACAAGTGGTCTTTTTAATGGACTTTTAAAGTGGAAATCTACACTATTACAGGATCATGGTATTATCATTTATTTGGCCATAAAACTTTCTCATGTGTTCTCTTAGTTCAGTCATAATGCTTTGAGTATTTTAATAGTGATTTTAAAGTGGTTTAATTCATAGTTTTTAAGTAAATATTATCTAAATCTTTAAAATAATCTTCAAACATTTTTATGTAGTAACATGATTTGATTGAAGTAGGAAATGTAACCAGATGTTGATTGATCTTTTAAAAACAAAACAGAGTACAACTTTGTAGTTCCTCTCTAGCCTTTATACATAAGGAATGTAAGATTGCTTTAACATCAGTTTCCTTAATTAGAAGAGTGAGTTACCTTCAAGTTGTCTAATATCCTAGCTGATTATGCCTAACTGCACAATTAGTATTTGCATCTATTTAATAAGGTTTATTGCTGTCAATTTTCAAATGAGCCTGGTATATTTATCCCCTTTCTAAAATGAAAACATCTTAGCAATTTTCATCTTATTAAGATTTGTCCTTTTTTCACAAAAGATTCCCTCAAGAGGGAATGTCTTTATGCCAGTGGTTTACAGCATTATAGGAAAAGAGGTTGTGTATTCCATACTCACATTTTAGTCTTTAAATTTTATTTTCCCTGCATTTTTAGTGGTTCTTATAGCCTATATTCCATTTTTGCCTTTTCATCTTCTTGGGTAAAGAAGAGACAGAAATGGTCATTTTGAGATTAGAACTAATGAAACTTATATTTGGAAATTACATATACTTATTTGTACTTAACAAACTATTGTCTAGGTAGAAAACTAGTGGCTTTAGATGTGTTGATGGAATACAGCAGAATGTTATTGATTTCTTTCTAAAACTGAAAAAAGGATCATTGGTTGTCTAAGGACTATAAAAATGTATTTTGCAGGTAGATGAGGTAATGTCCATGCACTAGACAACATTTGGATGTTTTGTTTTTATTTGTATCCTCTTCAAAGAGTTCAGGACAGTTTGGACCGAAGGTGGAACATTTAAAATATATATTCATTTCTGTAATCGCATACTTTGTTATACATAATAAAGAACTAGGACAACAGATAATATAGTTGTTTCATTTTCATCCTAGATTCTTCTTACAAATAAAAAAGACACGTAAGTCTTAAGTTTTAATCATCTTCAACTATTTCAAAATGGCTTGCGCCCTGGCTGTTGTAGCTTAGTGGTTTGAGTGCAGGCCTGTGAACTGAAGGGGTCGCTGTTGCGATTCCCCGTCAGGTCACAATCCTAGGTTGTGGGTCAGGTCTTCCACCAGGGTTGGGGGCAGCACGCAAGAGGCAACCACACTCCCTCTCTTTCTCCCTCCCTTCCCCTCTGTCTAAAAATAAATAAAATCTTTAGAAAAAGATGCCCTAGAACAAAATTATCTACTGAATTGTACTAAGCCAGGTAGGGAAAGATGCATTTGGGCTGGCCTTAGCCATTGCAGTGCTTAAAAAGCATTTCATAAGGGAGGCACATCTTTTTTTCCCCCCACTTTTCTCTGGAATAGCCTTAGATCAGCTTTCTAGTAACTGTGGTTCATTAAAAGATTCATTTCCGTTCCATTCTTCCTTTCCCTTGCTTCTACGAGATAAATGTTCATAACAAACTACTGCAGATAATAATTTTAACATTTCTGAACATTCTACTTATTAGCAGGTTAAAATTGAAGATGTCGCCAATTGAACTGTTGAAAAAATATATAGTATGTAAAAGTAATCCCTGAGGAACTTACAGTTTGAACCACATCACACATTAGTTGTAAACTCTGCTGTCCAGTATGGGTTGCTTCTCAAAGGTCATTTGTAAACAGGTTATGTAGACCTCAGCACATTTTCATCATTCATTTAATAAATAATGGAGAACTTATGAAACTCTGTATAATGTATGGTGATTAGACATCGCAAAGGCAGCTTTAAAAAAAAGAAAAGATTTTGCCTCCTTGTTAATGGCAGAATAACAAATCTTAAAAGTTCGTCTTTTTGGAGGAAAAGATTTAGGGTTAATTAGAGACATCTTAGAGCCAAGTTAGTCCTGTCTGGACTTCAGCTCCCCAGCGTCTTCCTCTAGCTCTTCCTATTTGTCATATTGCTTCCCTTTCCCTGCTTCTGAATGGACACTGAGGTATTATCACAGTGGCTCTCATAGCAGCCTGAACCTTGTGAGGACTAGGGTACTGCTCTAGCTTGTATGTCAGAGAGTACCTGTGTATTCTTATGATGCAGCTTTTTAAATCTTTACCAGAGGATATATTTATTGATTTTAGAGAGAAAGGAAGGGAGGAGGAAGAGAGGGAAACATCGATCTGTTGGTTGCCTCCTGTATGTGCTCCAGCCAGGGATTGAACCTGCCAACTGGTATGTGCCCTGATTGGGGATCGAACCCACAGCCTTCTAGTGCACAGGACAAGGCTCCAACCAACTGAGTCACCAGCCAGGGCTTATGATGACTTTTTCCAGTAAGTTTTTATTATAGGAAAAATTCAGGCAACAGAAATAAATCCTATATATAAATCGTGAACGAACTTCATAGGAAAATTAATTTAGCTCAGTAATAATTGTATAATATCTTGCAAAACAAAAATATCAGAAATTGGTGTCCTCTTTGTCGATTGATTAAATCTCTTTTTAAAGTGTGGAGGAGGATACAAGTTGCCAGGAACTCTGTCAAGAGGTTTAAGGAAAGAGGTATTGTAATGGTTATAGCTGGTTTTATAATTTCTCTCCTTCCCCAAAATAATGTAATCCCCCCAAAATCCATAAGCCGTATTTTTTAAGTTCTTGCTTAAAAAGCCAAATTACAATGGATTATTTTCTGAGGAAATAGAGATATTTCTAGGGCTTGAGAAATCATGTTGTATTGAAAAGAATAAAGAATTCAGTTGTGTTTTTTGCTATTTCTTGCACATTAGCTTTGTAGAAAGTCTTAGCCAGATTAAAGCTGAGTGGATCCTCTACTGAGTGCCCTCAGATATGTGCAGATAACTTACTCTGTGACCTTGGGTATGTACCCCACGTGCTCTTTTATGTACATGGCATTGTTAAAATGTTGGCTAAAATTGCAACCGGAAAAGGAGGTTAGTAGTGCCTTTGGTCATGCAATCCCCATTGTGGCAGGAAAGATAACAAATCAACCTTGTAGAAAATCTAGAGAAGCTCAGGAGAAAGTTGGACTTTGCTCTCACAAAAATGTTTTATGCAACTTAAATATTTTTCATAGTTCTCTTTAAATGTCATACTTGGGATTACAATTTTTAGAAGCTTATCTTTTCATGAAGTAAATCAATTACATGCCTGAAATTAAGTTTTATTCTAAGAACTACACCTTCATGTGTGCCTGTGTTCTTTATCACACCAATATTTATGTACCAGCAGCAAAGTTAGCTGCAGGAAGGCTGTACTAGTTTAGGAAACATTTTTAGTAAAAAACGTTTGTTGAGGATTCTGAGAAATCTATTATTTTTTCTTCATCTGCAAATAATTTTAAATTTATTTTGGAACCATTTTCTCTGGTGATTGAAGTCAAAACGGTGCTTAAAAAATATTTGAGCTCCCTTTTTGTAGTTCACTTTAATTTCGAATTTTATGAAAATTTGTTAGTATTCCTTAACATTTAAGACTGAGCTCCCAATTTCCTACCCATTCCTTCCAAAGTCTTCTCCATCTCAGTGAGTGACACCATTATTTACCCAGCTGCTGGAGCCAGAAATCTAGGAGACATCCTTACTTCTTCCTCCCCTACCTTGTCCTCCATATCTAATCTATCAGCCTGATTCTCCCTTACCTCCAAGATGCTGAGCCAGTTCTCTCACCTAATTTAGTCTTTGGCAGTCGCCTCTTATCTGATGCTCCTGCTTCCATTCTGGTCACCCTGGAATCCATTCTTCACCTCACACAAGGCTAATCCTTGTAATATGTGAATCACTACATCTTAAAACATACTAATAGCTTCCCATTGCATTTGATAGAAATTCAGGCTACTTATTGTAGCCTGTAAGCCTTACCTGATGTTGTCTCTGAAGCTCTGACTTGTACCCTGTACATCCTCCTCCCCATTCTCTAAGCACCAGCCACTCTGACCTTCATTCTTTTCTGTCCTTCGGGTTAAGTTATTTCTTTCCTCCTTGTCATTCAAGTCTTGCTCACATACCGCCATCTCAGAAACCCTCTGTCCTCCTATTTATAGTCATCTCCCAGGTCCCTCTAGCCCATCATTTTCTTTTATTTTTTCATAATATCCATATAGATCCGAAATTATTTCGTTTATTTATTTATTGGTTTTTGACTTTCCAGTCTTCATTAGCCCTATGGGAATAGAAACCACTTTAGTCTATGAATTTCCCTGTCATCAGCATCTAAAACAGATCCTGATACATAGTAAGTACAGCATATAAAGGGTGGGACAAAAGTAGGTTTACAGTTGTCAGTACTCGGAACAGTTTATTCTTGTATTGTGTTAATTATTGTGTTATTTTCCATGTGAACAGACAACTGTAAACCCCACCCTGTATATTTGTGGATGAGTGAACTATTTATAAAATAAGAATCTGTTGATTTCAATTTCAGTTATATCATCTCAGTTTTTGATGAAGGTTCTGAGGGGTTCAGAGTGACCAGTTTAGCGGAAAGTGAAACAAAGAGGACAAAAAAACCTAGCAAAACTAGAATTTACTATAAATCATCTATTGGCTGTATTTTCAGAGCAATATTTATTAAGATGCTCTGTATAAAATGTTTTCCCATAAAATAATGTTGTATGCCAATATAAATAGATGTGAACATACTCTTTTATTTCATAAAACTATTGGGTGTTGGTAGATCGTTAGTAGTAAATGATGTTTCATGGTTTATTCTCTGAGAGTTTACCTAAAGGACTTAGAGCAGGGGTGTCAAACTCATTTTCACTGGGGGCCACAGAAGCCTTGAGGTTGCCTTCAAAGAGCTGCATGTAATTTTAGGACTGTATAAATGTAACTACTGCTTAACTAGGGGCAAGGAGCTTGGCGCTGCCACTGGGTAGAAACAAGGTGCCGAGCCAGATAAAACAAGGTGGAGGGCCAGATTCAGCCCATGGGCCTTGTGTTTGCCACTTGTGACTTAGATTCTTTAGCTAAATTCTAAAACTATGCTCTTTAATTTTCACTAAGAAGATTTAAGAAGTCATATTTCATTTCTAATTTAGCAGCCTAGACAATTTCTCCCACAGAAAGCATTCTGAATATTTATGCACAGGTTTTAAGTACCATAATTAAAGAATACAGCTAAAGTAAAGCATTAAAATTATAACATATTTAATTGTTGTCCAGAACTTGTAAGATCGAAAAGTTTTACTATATCGTTATACCAAGATGAAGTTACGTGGTTTAGGGACATTTCCATTTAGATTTTGACTGCTTGGTCTACTCAGAAGATGAAAATAGTACATTTGCATTTTGATCCGATATAGAAGAAGTCATTTATAAAAATGCATCATTTAGTATCTGAACAATAAAGAAGGTCAAAACTATTGACAATCACAACGGTGAATCCTTTACAAACTTTTGTGATGTGATCCAGACCTTTATTCAAATTTTGCTTCATCGTAATTGGTTTTTATCTTTTATCTCACTGCTTATTCCCATTAAAGTAGTTGGAGTTACTTAGATTGTAAACTGGACATTTTCATTTTTGCATTCATTTGCATTTTGGGTATGTCTTGGGTACTTTTTTAGGTACTGGTATCTTTTTCAATCAATTTCTTAGGTAGTTGAAATAGTAATCATTTGTTACTAGGGCATCATATGTATGATGTGTGTGTGTGTTTCTGCATTTTAGTGAATTGCCTAATAGATTTAACTGCTCTAGATGTACAGTTGTTATCAGTCCCTGGGTTCTAACCTGAAAGAAACTGGCAAATACTTCTGGGTTTTGATGAGGATTCCCTATGCCTTATAGTACATAGGTATCTGTTGTTATCTGAGCAAAACAGAGAGTTCTAACTCTATTGCCTGACTCAGAAAATCAGACCACATATTAATATAAAGATTCACCTCCAAGATTGCCAATAAGCAACTTGAGGGTGCTATTTTTATGGAGTTGTGAATTGCTTCTATTGGACAGTAAACATTTTAAATATTTGTAATTTTTTTTTTGCTCTCTATACAGAGTATATTTGTTTTAGAATTTTTGTGCCAAGCTGCAAAGATTCATTAGATTCAAATTAAGTTTTAAGTTTTACTTTTTGTGCTAAACTGCAAAGAATTTTTAGCTTAAAATTAAGTTGTACATCCAAACAAGGAAAATGTTGTTTTTCCTAAACTTGCGATCAGAGCTAAACAGGAAGAATGGTTAACGTTCACAGTGGCTGTCCAGGAAACTTGGTCTACCAAGATTTATTCCATCATTACCCTGATTCACCACCCAGTTAAGGCAATTAAGGCATTATGCCTACTCTCAACTGGACAAATAAATACACATTATTCTTCCAGTTATTTTTTTATTGGTAAAATGTTTTAACCACAATACAATATGATAAAATTATAATAAGCACTCACTTTATTTTTCTTAAAACAAAAACAGGTAATTTTCCAACAGCGACTCTTAACCAAATCCATGCAAAAGAAATTTGTGATGATACCTCTTCATATTTTTAAAACTATAAGGATTTGACATTGCATTGTATAGACATTTATTTGCCAACTCAGAGGTAATTTCAGCAAAAGAAAAGATTACAAAGAAATTTTTTTCTACTGTTTCTTCTTTTCTTTTATTTAGGTTTTCAGTGTCACTATAAAGACTAAAAGTGATAATTTTCACTACCTCATTATACAGATAAACAAGTAGAGTCCTGGGAAGTCACTGACTGTTGACTTCTCAAACTTACCACATTCAGGTAGTAACAGTACCAAATCCTGCTTTCAGTTCAGCTACGTCCCCACCCCCACCCCCGACAGCTGCATCTCTCTTCCCTTTAATGAAGACTGTTCCAAGATCAAATAAGATACCTGTTATTATACTTTTGTTTCAGGTGTGCAGCTTAGAGGCCTTGTACTTAAGTTCAGTCTGCTTCTTTATAAAATGTAATAGTATCCTATGGTTTTGAATTTAAGATACTAAACTGTTAAAAGTATCTTAATAAGTATGTTTCTTATTTTTTATATCCAAAGAAATTGATCAATTGCAAATAAGTGTAGTTTCTCTGGATTTAAATAATTTCAAATTGTGTAAACCACAGTAATAATTTCACTATTTTGGTTTTGCTTTTACACAATAGCCCTTGCTATTGTGATTTATGGTCTGTTCTTCTGGTGTTTTGTAACTCAAGTATTTATTTCTCTTTCATAGGTTACTCACTATAAACAATACCCACCCAATACAAGCAAAGTTTATTCCTACTTTGAATGCCGTGAAAAGAAGACTGAAAACTCCAAAATAAGGAAGGTGAAATATGAGGAAACAGTATTTTATGGGTTGCAGTACATTCTTAATAAGTACTTAAAAGGTATTATTTGTCCTAGTACATTTAAAACATTTCTTTTATATAACTCTTCATAGTTTTTCTCCTATGTTGTTGTTTTCTGTTATCTGAAGTAACTTTTTGAATAGTCTAATTTTGATATCTGTTTAATTAACTTGACTACTTTATAGGAGTTCTTCTGGAATTTTTTTAAAATCTTATTTTGAATACATTCAATCTTATAATTTTGTATAGGTGCTTAGTGTTCTCAATATGAGAAAGATTTTCTGAAATTAAGTTTGGGAATAAGTTTAGAAAAGTCACTAATTTTCCAAGGCTAATCTGGTTTGTTAGTAGACTTTAGTCATCAATTCAAACTAAAGGATTTGTTATTGACCTGGGATTTCATTTTCAATTATAGTAGCAATTGTAATTGGAATATTTTTATGCTAGTCAGTTTTACTTTAAAGGTCTATTTTTCAAAACTACTTCTAACTATGAACTTAGTCTCAAATGAATATTAAAGGAGAAAAATCCCCAAAGTAATTTCTTTGCCTTTTTACAAAAATTGAAAGTCTATTTCTAATCTGTCTTGTAGTGTTATTTCCAGGAGACTAAACAGTTTCCAAGGGTTTTATTTATATATTTTGGAAATTTTCATCTCCAACCTTTTCATATAAAAATAATCTTAGAATTAATTAAATGAAGATTAAGTTGAAATTTATGTAATAACCTTTTTCCATAATCTTGGCAACTTTAAGATTAGACACTTTCAGATGTGTTACACTACTAGAAACCTACTTGGTATCGAAAATACTTTGTGAGCAAGACAGCCCAAGGTATTTTAAATGAGTTTATTAGTGATCTTGTATTGAGAAAGTTACCAAAGACTATGTCACACTTCATTTCTGCAAGTCAAAAACCTCATAAGATATTAGTTATTAATTATAGCTAAAGCATATTGATTACCTATTATAGGCCAGCATTATTCTAAATGTGCCATATGTAACTCATTTAGTCCTCACAACCACTCATAAGTAAGTAGGTACTCTCCTGTTTTATCCTCATTTTACAGATAAAGAAAATTAACAAATTATATTTGAAGGGCAAAAATGTAATAATTATGAAAGATTGTTAGATTGTCAGCCCTGAAGCTATCTTTTATGAATAAAGTAAGGTTTCACTTGGAAAATCATCTGTATTTCAAAGGCTTACTCTCTCAGATTTGAAGGGTGTAGAAATTAGTAGAGGCAGAAAAGATACCTTCTTAGAAGTTAATTTATTGTGAGTTTTAAAAAATACTGTCCATGTTATACTTTCTTCTGCACATTTACTGTTCAAATACGAAATTAACGTACTTAGACTGAGTTATTACAAGTCCAAAGTCATTTTCTGGCTTTGTTGTTGACTGTGGGTGAGTTATTTAACCTCTCAGATCTTGTTTTGTATCCATAGAATGGGTGTAATATCTAGAGACATTAATCCTGTGACAACTCAGCAGTTCACAGAATGCCTTTCAAAATGTAAACAGAAGATGTTTATGCTTTTAGGTAAAGTAGTGACCAAAGAGAAGATCCAGGAAGCCAAAGAGGTGTACAAAGAGCATTTTCAAGATGATGTCTTTAATGAAAAGGGATGGAACTACATTCTTGAGGTAAAAACTAGTTTCGTGTTTTGGTCTACTATTTTGGTTTTGCTTTTACTTCAAAATTTCTTGCAAAGGAATTTGAATAGAAGATTAAGACTATAATTGCAACTCTTTTCTGTCTCTGACCCTAAGTATGATGGCCATTTTAGACATTCTTGTGAAAAGTTAAGGGTAACATTTAGATATTTTTTCTGGTCGCAAATTGTTAGTGTCTAGAATCTACAGCAGATCAAATTTGTTGTACATAAATGAATTACAATTTAATTAACTAGCATTTTTTTTAAGAGAGGTGATTTAACCTTTTCTTGAAAATACACTATAATTAAGAAAGGGCATGGTTATTTGGCAATTTCAGAATTTAAGTGTGTTTTCTTAACTATAGGTTATCTAAGAAAATAGATGCTATGAGTCTATCACCACACAGTAATTCTAGGAGATTTCCCTTACTGAGTAGTTAGAATGATTTGGTACATATCCATGAGGTTGATTTTTATTCTTTGTTGTATTATAATGTTCACATCTAGTGTGTTTAGAACCACTGCTTAAATTTTGGGTATCCAAACACATCAGAATTAAGTTACAAGAGTTGAATGTCCTCTGGTGGTTTTCTTTATCACAAAAATAGATTGGGAGTGGGACCTATTGGCATCTTGTCATCTTAAGTATTTGTTAATTAATTTACACTTTAAAAACAAATATATTTTCCATTTTAAACTATTAAACATAAAGTAATTAAAAACTGTCATGCCTATCTAGTAATAGTGAGTTTTACCTTTTGGTACTCATGGGTCTCTGAAGAAGTCCAGTAAGCATTCTGTAACTGTAGTTTCCCCATAACTGAAGTAAAGTCTGTTGGGTAACTCCTGCACTTACTCCATTTGGTTTTTTGTGAGGATAATAGTAATAGGTAAGTTAGGTGCTATGCTTATTGATATAATTTCCAGTGGCCAGGTGATAATCTACTGATTTTATGTTGAGAGAATCTTAGTGATTCACAAGTTTTCTAGAGACATCTTGTCTAACCCCGTTTTACAAGGAGAATCTGAGACCTGGAAATGTTAAATGACTTGCCAGAGGTCTACCTGCTTTTGAGTTCAAGCCAGGACTTCTAAGCCAGTGTTCTTTCTGCTCTCTCATGAGACCTTCGGTGCTTCTTATTAAACGGATTTTTCTTGTATCTAGTTGCCTTGTCCCAAATCACATAAACTATTAAGAATTCTGAAACAACTTGCCTTCCTAGCCAAAAGTTAGCCACAACTTTTAGCTTTAAAAGTAGGGAGGCATAGCTACATATCTAGTAACATACCATGTAGCAAATGTATTCTCAGCCTAACTTTGGAGAGAATTAATTGTATTTTTGATATCGGTTGCCAGAGCTCTGGGAAGTATACTATCAAAATAGTTTCAGGTCTACACTAAGAGTAAAAAGAAAACCTATTTAAGATTCTTCCTCTGGCAGAGAAGTCTTCTCTTTCTCTCTCTCTCTGTCTCTCTCTTGCTTGTTTCTTTGTTTTATCTTTCAGTCTTTAGCCTTTGATGAAAATGGCTTAAGAAGAAACATACTGTTTTTGGAATATGTTGAAATAAACTCCTCTTTTTTTGAAAGTTGGGGAAGAACAGCCTTTTATAATCAGTTTGAAATTATCTGTATTTTCTAATAAATGTTCATAGCAAAAGCACTTTGATAGCATGAAATTTAAAAATTGATATCATTGCTTAAGCTGTTTTAGTTAATTTTATTTCAGGAGGATGAGGATATTCTGACTGTATTACTAACATTATAATAACATCCACAATTGTCATTCTATCACAGTAAGTTTAGCCTCTGTAAAATATAAAGAGTCTTATAAAAACAGATAACATCATTTGTTGAATGAAATAAATTCATCATTGTCTCTTATCAGAAATACGATGGACATCTTCCGATAGAAGTCAAAGCTGTTCCTGAGGGTTCTGTCATTCCCAGAGGAAATGTTCTCTTCACAGTGGAAAACACTGATCCAGAGTGTTACTGGCTTACAAATTGGATTGAGGTGAATTGCTTTGTTTTTATTTTTTATTTAACATTAATTGAAGTTGTGAAAACCACTCAACTGGGATTCTAGTCTTAAAAATGCTACTAATAAAGCGATATTATCTTCCACAATTTACTAAACCTTTCCAATCCTCAATTTCCTCATCTATAAAATGACAGTTGGATGAAAAAATCTTTAAGGTTCCTTCCAGTAAAATCTAATGTTCTAAGATTTTATCTAAATCAAAGTATTAGGAATTAGTACTGTTAAAACTCAGTTGGCTTCCATCTTATTTGTCTCACTCTTAAATGTATATTATCATGGAGAAAAATTAGAAAACCAGCACAGGCACATTTTTACGAACTTGAGAAGAGACATCTTTTGGATATTCTATTCCAGCTGGACTAAAGGAATTCTGTTCAAATTTTTAGTAATTGCTCTCTTTGTTCTTACCTAATGACTTAGGGCCTGGGCTTTGCTTCCTGATATTTCTCATCTAAATACATTTTAAGATTGACTGGTTATTTTGTTTAATTTATAAGGGTAAAAGGAGGTTATATGAGTTTATATTACAATACTTTTTGTTTGTTTTTCCTTGAATTTACACCTAGGCAATCATGTTTTTTCACACACTTATAGTTTTGATATTAAATATCTACTTAGTTCCTCAACAACTTAATTCACACTTGATCTTAGCCAAAAGGCCAAGAAGCGATACCAGCTTAACTTATATTTTCTCTATAAAAGAAAATATTCTGGAAGGTGATTGTCGAAATACCACATTTCTCTTTGAGAGGTATTTATTTAGTACATAGAACTAACTCTTATTAGTTTATTGTTTACACTAATTTGTTGTTATATTTTAAAATAATACATTTGAGGTTTATTTATAAAACTGGAAAAGATTTAGAAAAAGTAAGAGGTCCAAAAATATGTTTGAAATTCAGTTTTTGGTAAGTTGACAAGAAATTTACAACTTTCATATCAGATTCTTAATGGGCCATCAACTAATAATAGTCTAATGAGCTCAGAAAAAAATTTACAGTTAACTAAAATGTAGATTTTGAATAGTTCACTGCTATCTTAAAGCTTGGAATTAACTATGAACTCAAAGTAAAAGAAAATGTATCTTATTATTAGTTTTTGTGTAATTGTTACAGTATTTGTGCTTGCAAATACTTGATTTTAAGGGGTGGTATTATAAAAACATTCCCTTATTGTTGTTTCTGATCCATCCATGTTTTATAAAACAGTGTGTTTACATTCAATACCAGGTCTCTAAAAGAGGCTTTGTGAGTTTTTATGTGGGGTTAAAGGAGATTCATCCTACTCTTCCTTATCACCAACCCAAGTTTACCACCTTATAATATGAAATCTCTTACCAAATTCAATAAACTTATTGTTTACAAACTTGAAGATTTTCTTTAGGCAATTCTTGATTTAAAATATTTTAAATAATAATACTAAATAGTGCTCCTTCCAATTCTCTCTCCCATTCTATGTTCAAAGTTATTAATACCATTCATTAGTTGTTATTAACCATATACTGTTATTCACCATATAGTGACCTTTAAAATCCACTGAAACTATTGAATTGCTTTACCAATTTCATTATTAGTGCTAGAAGAAATTTTAGTCTGCACATCAAATCTCAAAACATTTTTAAGAGAGACTAAAGGTTCTACAGTAGTGTCTCAGACTTACCAAGGGGCTAAGGATTGAGCATATTATGCTAAACTTACCCATCTCTTCCAACCAAAAAACAAAACCTTGCACTGTTAAAAAGAAAAGATGACTTTAAAAACCATTACATTCAAATGCCCTCATTTTACAGATGGGGAAATTGAGCCCTGAGTGAGTAGACTGTAGTTAACAGAGTAGGCCCAGTCCCCCTCCTGCTATACCACACCATTTATTCTTTAACATTCTTCATCCTGCACAGTAACATTATAATAAACACATCTTGAGTGAATTTTGCAGGTTTATTTACTTTAGTTTTAGTTTTTAGCTAAAAATTTAATCTTGATTTGCGTGGGCAAATTGCTATTTTGGAAAAGTTTCCAACAAGGCCTACTTTTATTAGACCTTGGATTAACCCAAACTAACTTGCCTTTTTTTTTTCCCTTGCTTACACCTACAGTGATCTTTTTTAAAGGGGACTGATTTTATTAAGAGTATAATTTAAGCTGATTTTGTTGGACTATGGAAAGGAAATGGTGATGTGAAGGATCACTGTGTCTGATAGTTATTTCCTTCCTTCCCTGGCATTTTTCGAGGGGTAAGGTCAATCTTCTACCTTTATAACTCAACTAGAGTTGTTCACATTATGTTTTATCTTTTTCATACTCCTAGATAATATCAATCTAAGTTAAATTAAAGTGTGAGTTCATTGAATTAAATTCAACAAGTGAACATTGATTGAGTACTAGCTATGTACCAAAGTGCTGGACACAGAAATTAGGGCAAGATATGTCTTATTTAAGGGCCTTTGTGGGAGGAGCAATTCATTCTTAACTAACCACTAACATAAGTAAGAATGATAAATTGGTAGTGGAAAAATAGGTAATTCCAAGGAATCTGAATCGGAAAACATATTAGACATTTTTCATTTTCACCAATAACTTTATTGATTTGAATTTTTCGAGTATGTCAGCTGACTCCCACTGTTGGCTTCTAATGCGAGAGGCCAAGGGTGCTGCTAAACATCTTCTAATGCATAGGACAGCCCCACAGCAAAGAATTATTTGGCCAGTATGTCAGTAGTACCAAGAGACTGTGCAAACCATTTTTGACATGTTTGATTGATCACAGGACCTTCTGCATACACTACACAAGTCTTTTTTGCATTCAGTTGCATTTACACCTTTCTTGAAATAATAAAGTATAATACACTGACAGCGTTGCATATTTTCTTTCATTTTCAATATTAAAAATGCCTACAAAAAATTCACCCATTTCGATAAGATATTTTTTAATGCTGATACAACAGCTTTCACAAGACAGGCTAACAAAATTGTTTTCAAATGAAGTTAAACACAACTAAGCACAACTACAGCCAGCATATGGGAAAAAACAAATGAACTTTTTGGCCAATCCAATAAATAAATTTTAATAAAGAAGAGGAATAGCTGAGCGATATTCTTAGAATATTTTTTAAAATTATTTTTAGACTAGCAAATAGCCCAAAGGGAACTGCAGCATTAAAATGGGAAATATAGTAGAAAGTCAACCTTCAGATCGTTAAACAAGACCAGATTATAGGAAGCCTCAAATTTCTGTATGAATTGGCTTTTTTCCCCTATGGATGATAGTCATTAAAGGACTTTAAGGAATAGCAAGACCTGAATAAAACATTCTTTTTAGGATGATAATCAGTGGTATGAAGAGGAAGTCAGAGAAGTCAAAGATTAGAGTTAGGTAATCATGGGTAGTGGCAGTGGAATCAGAAAAGTAATTTCAGAAACAGTGGTTAGAGATTGGAGGTAGTTGGTTATATAGTAGTTGCTCTAGTTTTCTGCTGTTATTTTACAAATGATCCCAAAATAAAATGGCTGCTATTTCGCATGATGCTGTGTTGACTAGATGCTTCTCTGCTGCTCTTGCTTGGACTTTCCTGTCCGCATGCAGCTGAGGGTCCGTCTAGGACAGGGTGGTGTAGAACGGCCTCCCTCCACGTCTGGGGCCTCTAGGAGACAGCAGGAACTGCTGGGCCTCTGTCAGTAACTAGCTCCTTCACAGCACTGCAGTCTCGAGGATCCAGGAGACGGAGACTTGCAAAGCCTCTTGAAACAGTAGCTTTGAAAGTCGTACAGTATGACTTCTGCCACGTTCTTTTGGTTAAAAGCAAATCATAAACACAGCCCAGAATCAAGGGATGAAGAAACAGGCTCCGTCTCTTGATGAGAAGAGCTGCAAAGATGTGGGGCCATATCTAACCAGTCATCGTAGGAGTCTAATGCTACAGTTGTTTGTGTTCTCATTTTAGGTGACCGAGTTGGAAGATCCAAGGTTAAATAACCTTTTGTTTTCACTTATTTTATTTATTGACCACTTAACTGGTAATCAGTAAAAGCTAGTTTTGTAAAACTTAATTCGTACATTAAATAGATTACCGATTTCACTCAAACGTTGTTATCTTAGATCTTTCTGAAATAAATTTGAGACCGCTTCTAGTAATAGATTGGTTTATAAAATAAAGATAGAAATCATGGTCCTACTGTGGAGGAGGTATGAATTCCCAAGCCATAATAATTAATATATTTGCCATGATTAAGCATCAGACTTACTTTGGGTTTCCTGACAGCGAAGGTAAAATAGAAAACCAAGACGCAGTTCCTATCAGAAAGTAGGAACCTAGTGATTCTTTCATGTCCTCATTTGAGAACTTACATAATAGGTACTAAGTATCATATAGACAGTGGCCTTGCAGTTTTACAACATACGCAGAAATGTTTTATGCAGCCTTCTTATAGTGACTTTTGATAAAAACTATGGACATAAAGCATAACTTAGTGAACAGAATTCTCTAGTGCTAAGCAAAAGAATTCAAGTATATAGCCTACCAATAGTCATATTAGATCCAAGGAAAAATTAGATCCAAGTCTGTCTAGAGGAGTACATGGATAACTTTAGACCCATACTATACTGTTCAAGGTGTAGTCCATGGACCAATGTTGGTCCATGAACTATTTGATGCAGCTTCATATTAAACACAGAAATCAAGAATAAGCATTTAGAAACTTTTATGATAGTTGCCTCACCATTCAACTGTGTATTTATTTTAAAAAACTATTAATGCATGACAGATTGAAAATACTTTCAAAAGTTAGTCCTGCATCACAGGTAGTCTTTCTAACTATTATTTGCTTCTTTGGAAATTTGGATAGAAATGTGACGTTCTCAACTGTTAAGGCCTGGTGTTCTCTTCCTTCATGCCGCTGATTTGAGAGCCAAGCTGTGCACTGTGTCTGGAATGCATGCGATGGCATCCTGTTGTACAGTTGAAATGTCTGAATGGTATTTCCAGTAGTATGGAAGTTCAGAACATACCTCCAGAGAAAGCTAGGGTTTTCCTCAGAAAGAACCCAGCATTTTATATACTAATATTTGTGGTTAATTTTATTACTACAGACCATTCTTGTTCAGTCCTGGTATCCAATCACTGTGGCCACAAATTCTAGAGAGCAGAAGAAAATACTGGCCAAGTATTTGTTAGAAACATCTGGTAACTTAGATGGTCTGGAATACAAGTTGCATGATTTTGGCTACAGAGGAGTCTCTTCCCAAGAGGTAAGAAACTGAGGTAAACCTCATTGAATAAAATGTAGATTGTCAGTAGGTTACCCTTATAAACTTTCTGGGAAGTGATGGGATTGATGTTGGTCTACATAGGCCACATTTTGAAATTCCAGAAATTTAGTGAACAGATAAAGTACCTACTGTGTGTTAGCCTCTGTTTAAAGTTCATGGAACATAGCCTTCAACAAATGTTTCTGTCCTCTGTATGTCAGATGAGTGGGCAAATGGACTGACAGACATAATATGGCAGATGTCAGATAATGAATGCTGCAGAGAAGCATTAGGCAGAGTAAGGGAGAAGGTGGTGATGGGAAATGGGAGTGGGTCACTGTTAAACTGTTCTCTTTGTCATAGGAACTGTTTTCTCTGATGATAAATATCTCTAAGAATAACAGAAGACAGTAATTCTTTGGGAGCTATATGGTCTATACCCAAGTATGGGTCTTTTTTTTTTTCTTCTTTTGGATTTTGGTTTTGGGTTTATTTTCCAGACTGCTGGCATAGGAGCGTCTGCTCATTTGGTTAACTTCAAAGGAACAGATACAGTAGCAGGAATTGCTTTAATTAAAAAATACTATGGAACAAAAGATCCTGTTCCAGGCTATTCTGTTCCCGCAGCAGAACACAGGTAAAATTCTGTTTCCATTCTCTTGCCATCTAAATATTTGTTTTCTATAATTACTAAGTTTTTTCCTTCATTTATTTGTAATTCAGTTATAGTTTTTGCTTAACTACAGAGCTGGGTTCTCCAGTAATTCTTCATGACCTTAAGTAATACAAATTTATTACCTACACTTTGTATAAAGATTAGTATCAGGGAGGTAGAGAACTTGTAACCATCCTAATGGAAACAGTTTAAGAGGTTTTTTTTTTCAACTGGTATATTGCCCTTACAGGTTTTTCTTTAAAGGACTTTTCCCACTGCTCTATGGCCATGTGCAGATATATTTTATCTGTTAAATTAAGTCCAGAACCACTCAAACCTGATCACTTTTTTTCCTTTCCCTGCTCGTCTCCATGACCTCACCTGTCTTTCCTTGGGAATTGTCATCTGGACTCAGTACCCTCAATTGTAGATGAGCAAGTAAGCCCTTTAAATGAAATGAAGAAAGTTCAGATTTTTCTTTTGCTTCCTTATCTAATCTCACTAAATTATCTCAGGTTGAACTAGAAGGCAGTTGTAATCCAAGCAGCAGCTGGTCTGACCTTAGAGTTAACTTGTTTTGAAAAGATATGCTGGGATGGGGTGGGGAGTGGAGGAGGATGTGGTGGAATAAATGGTAATAGAAAAAAAAATTTAACTAAACAAACAGTCATGTCAAACTTGTTTCTGGTTCTTGTAATAAAATTTATTTACTGTTTGGGGAGGTTTATTAAGTCCTGCTTACACTAGAATATTGCAGAGTGCCGAAACCAGTAATGAGCTTGGAATAAAGCTTAAGCTTTTTATAAAAAGTAATTTATATTTATTAAGCACTTGTTTTATATGACGCAAAAGCTAAACATTTATTCAAGTTAACCTACTGAGCACTACGAGGGATAGATAGAAATTTGACTGTCTTCAGGATAAAATAGTACAGTGGTGAGGTTCTTCTCTGTTGACTAAGTACTTTTAAGGGGGTATAATTAGAGTGCTCTCGTGGTGCAGGGGAAGGAAAGGAAGTAAGGATTGTGTCCCAGTGACAGAATCAGGAGAGGTTTTATGGAGGTAGGATGTGAGATTGACTTAGGGAAGGAATGGTAAAATCTAATGGCAGTCACAGGGTCATGCGTTCTCTGAATGAGTACTTACTGCTGCATGCCTGCCACGTATCAGGCATGGCCCTGAAAG
>PVKM010009087.1:0-37638 GCA_004027735.1 Carollia perspicillata | reverse complement strand
AACAGGGTGGCAGCAGAGGCGACAGTGCAGAGCTCTTTGGACCTGAAGTTACCAGACAGAGAGGAACTGGGTGACCTCAAGAGTTTTGGCCTGAGCCACTGGGTGACCTGAAGTGCCAGTTACCCAAACAGTGAAGACTGAATAGGAGCAGGTCTGGGGGTTGAGTCTGAGATATTTTAAGTAGGAGCTGTTTATTGGACCTCTTAGTGAGATGTTGCACAGGTACTTGGATATGGAGTCTGGAGTTCAGGGGACAGGTTGGAACTGAAACAATCAGTTTAGAATCAACAGCATATAGATAGCATGTAAACTCATGGGTGAAATAATGTAGAAAGTGAACATAAAAGGAAGAAACCCAGGGTGGAGTTCTGGGGCTGTCTAATACTTAGAGTTTGGGTGATGAAGAGGATCCCAGAGAGGAGACTGAGAAGCAGCACCCAAGAAGGAAGGAGACAAGCAGGGGGAGTCCCCTGTGCCTGCTGCCCAGGGTGGAGCACATCAGGCGGAGGGAAGAAACCAAGTGCGACCAACTCTCAGAGGACAAGGAAGATGAGGGGTGGGAATGACGAGCAGATCTGGCAATGTGGCGCTCACTGGTCACAGGTGTGGCTGAGACAGAAGCCCACTGGGAAACTACTGAAGAAGGTGGGAGACAAAAAGAGAGAGTAACAAACAGGGACAACTTTTCCAAGGAATTTTGCTATAAGGGGGGCTAAGAATTGGGCTGAGAGCTAAGGGCAGCATGGTGGGGTGAGTATGAATTTATCCAAATATCTGTAAAGTTTGTTTCTTGAAAATCAGAAATGGATTCAATAGTTACTTTGCATTTATATAATACCTTGAGTTTAAAAAGTCTCTCATGTACTTGGTTTACATAGTCCATGCAATATTATATACTTTTAGATATGGAAACAATATTCAGAGAGGTCAAGGGCCTTGGTTGAGGCTCACAGAATCGGCTGTGCAAGCCAGGCCCTCTCTTACTGAGTTAGAATGGTGCCATTGAAAGACTGCGAGTTCAGTTTGGTTTATTGAAGTGGAGCACATAACGAAGCTCCTTAAAGAGCTATATTAAACTTGCTTGCTCTTTTCCACATCCAATATTATCAAATCTCTCAGCAGAGGATATTGTTTCTCACAAGTAACATTTCGCAATGCAAGGCGTAGTGGAGAATCTCACCTTTTCAGCGAAGATAGGGTTTCCTGATAAGTGGCTCAAGTGCATGAACTCCAAATGCAGGGTTCCAAATTCGGCCAAAATGCTGCTGCCTCCCGAGGCCCAGGGCCAGTTCCTTCCGATCCCACTGAAGACGAGAAGAGATCGAAGAGTTATGGGTCAGACTAATTCCATTATTTTTCAGCTCTAAAAAGTACAAGTGAAAGAGACAGCTTTTGAATGACAGCTCCTTAGCTAACAGCCCACTCTGGATGTTAAAAAAAATATCCAGCATTGTTGTGTTTGGCTACCAGTTTCAGGCTTTCACTTCTTTTTCTAAAAGAAATTGAAATTAATGTTCACTTAAGTCACAAAGAAGTTACTATGTGCTTGCTGTTGATGAACAGATAAATATTTTGGAAGGTCCAAGTGCTGTATTGAGATGTACGCCATTCCAAGTAGAATATAAAATAAAATCAGACTAAAACATCCCCACCCTGCCCCAAATCCTAACTGAATGAAGCACTTCAACATTTCAGTTAATTTCAGCCTGAGATTCCATGGATTATTATAGACATTCACACTACATACACATTTTTTCTTGGATATTGGATAAATTTCAAAGATTCATTAACAGTATACTCACACTATATCCTTTCCAAACCTTCCATTTACTGAACTTCCTTTCTTATGTTTCTCTTCACAATACTTTACCTATCCTAAGTACATTTCCTGACATATATAACCCATGCTTAAAGACGTCAGCAAAATTATACAATTAAGATTTGAAAGGGGTCAAAGACAGGAGCTTCAAAACTTACTGCCTCATGTATGGCTCATCTTGGAGAAGTGCTTTTTAAAAAGAGTTAGCCCTAAATATACACACACGCGCACAGCTACACGTGAAGAGGCCACCGAGACGTGGCCATACTCTTGGGTGCAGCTTATTTCTGGAAAGCTACTTAAAATATCAAGACGTATGTGACAATTCAAATAAAGAATAAAGATGATGATTCTCCTGACCAGTAAATGCCCCTGCAGACATCTAAAACCCCCCATTTTGGTTTTAGTTCAGATGCACATTCACTGTATGCCTACTGTGTGTCCAGGACTATGCATGACCCTGGGTTACAAGACGGTTCTGATGAGTAAGTCACTTTTTTCTCAAAGACCTTATAGTGCAACGGGAGAGAAAGTTCCAATCATAAATAATTCCAGCTGAATGTGGTAAATGCCAAAATAAGTGTGTGAGCAGCTATAGCCAGGATGTGCAGTCCAACAGGGTGGGGGCCCGACAGAGTGGGGAGGGCTTCTTTGAGGAGGGAGTCTTGAGTTGAGTTTCGGAGGATAAATAAGCAGCCGTGAGGAAAGCATGGTGAGAGGGAGACTCTGGACATGGGAGCACACAGCAGAACTGGTGGAAGCTCCTGACACTGGTGAGGGCAGGGAAGGGCGGGGGCAGGCGAGAAGGCGCCAGGCTCCGCTGAGGCAAGGTCTGGGTCTTGTGGACTTCTCCCTTTCCTCTCTTGCCAAGGTGGCCCCATTTAAATACTGCTCGTGGTGTCCCCTAGATCTGCTAACCCCCTCTGTCCCTTCCTTATATTATTCACAGCTCTGGGGAAACCCCTCCAGTTCTGTCGCTGCTGCTGCTACAGGGCTGCTGAGGCCAGCTGAAGAAAGGGAAACAATGGGGACAACTGGCGTCTGACAGCTAAGCTGGCCTCACGCTTACGCCTGATTTCCTCGTAGAGCAGAGGCTAGACTTCATTCCAAAACAGTGATTTATAGTCAACCTAATAAAAAGTAAGCGGGGGAGATCTGAAAATCATATATTAATTCACTTTAGAAATGCCTGATATTCATTAAGTTCTGAGAATGTGAATCCGTTTTTATTTTTATGGTTGGCTTAGATAAAAGGAATACCCAATCATCTAAATAAGATGAACAGCTACTTTCAAATTTTATTACCATATAGCAAATGCATATAGTAATTGGTCATCAATTTGTTCTCATGACACTACTTTTTATAGTCCAACTATACCATCACTGACCAAAGTCAGCAAGCATATTGAGCAACATTACAGACTTCTATATTCTAGAGCAATTCTTAAACACAAAGCTGCAACACATGGCAATGTCAGGACAGTCGGGAAGGGAACGGTGACTTCATCCTGGAGAGGGAAGAGCGCAGTGTGTTGGGAAACCCCGCCTGGTTCCCAGGTCTTCAGGGACTGGCTCTTTTCCATTCAGGGTATTGAAGAGTGTGACGGCACATTCAGACGGGAAACTGAAACAGTATACATGTACTAAACTAAAATCGAAGGTACTTTTGTATCTAGGCATATGTTTCCTGCTATTAATGTGGTGAGTTGAGAAAAAACCAGAGATATACTGAAATTTTTCAGTACGTTTTTAAATAATTAAAATTTAAAAGAGTTGTTACAAATACACTCTCCCTTTCTTTGCACACATTCGTATCAGAAGAAAAGCAGCATTCTTTTCTGCCACTTTAATTATACAGGGAGCAAGAACATTAAAAGCACTGGAGAAGAATATGGCCTGCTAACAGAGAGAGTGCTGAGTTTAGAATACACGGCATGTTTCTATGAAAGGGTGGCTTTGGTTCCTATTTTTCCAACCTATAGAGTTAATGTATTCCAGTAGAACTGTAAGATTAATGGTTGCATTGGTCAGGGAAGGGTTTCGAGAAATCAGAAATCAAGGCATCATTATATCTAGATACTAAATTAGGTCACTTGCCTTTTCTTAGGCAAAGGTTTAAAGACTTGGAGGCTGGCTGGATGGAGGGCTTGGGACACAAACCAAAGGCCATCACCTTTAAAATATGTGTGTGTGTGTGTGTGTGTGTGTGTGTCAGGGAAATGGCTGCCTACTTGCACAGCACATGTGTAATGAGCGAGCACTCGCCGAATGAGTTCCACCATCGTTTTTATCTTTAAATTCTATGAGTCTATTGAGGAATCTATATATTCGTATGGCTCTAATATCTAAAATGATATATGTGAACAGTGGGCAACTCACACCAAACTGGTGGACTTGTGATGAAGGGAAATGAGTCTAGGGACGGCTTTGCTCCCTTGGGTCTGGGAGTCAGGGTGCCCTGGGCATGTCATGGTGTGGTTAGGCTTTCTGGACCTCTGGCTCAAAACCAGTCTCACCTGAGGGAGGAGGGGATTTACAGTGTCTTTAAATCAGATTGGGTACCACAGTATTTTAAAGCAGCCATGGTGTTCTTTATCTATTTTACCTTCATTTTACTAATGCTAATACTATTTAAACAATATTTTAAAGATAAAATAACAGCTTGTATTCAGAACTATCAGTTCCACAAGCCAGGCATGAAGGGAATGAATATTTAAATATTCCCAATTTTGTTACAATGACTGTGTTGTAAGCCAAAACCGTGAGTCAGCATATGGAAATATACACACAAAAAGGCAATTAACATGGTTTGGGGAGCAGCCAAGTATTTGTTTTGGTTCACTGAACCCTGGAGCAGAACTGGAAACTTCTGTATCACTCTAATTTCATTTCTTTCGGTTTCCTCTGATCTCCAGGTTTTCCATGTTAAATTGAAATGTCATTTAATGTACAGCTGACACCAGAACAGCAAGGGTTTGAATTGCATGGGTCCACTTATATGCAGACTTTTTCCCACAAATACTATAAATGTATTTTCTTTTTCTTAAGATTTTCTTTTTTCTTGCTTACTTTATTGCAAGAACGCAGTATATAACACATAAAACATACAAACTATATGTTAATCAACTGTTTATGTTATGCATAAGGCTTCCAGTCAATAGTAGGCTATTATAATGAAGGCTTTAGGTAGTCAAAAGTTACATGTGGATTTTCTAATTCATGGGGTGTTGGCATCCCTAAACTCTGCATTGTTCAAGGTTCAAATATGTTTCAATTTTAATTTAGTTTAAATTTTCAATAGTCTACGAAGGTAGTATTTCTTTTTTTTAAAAAGATTTTATTTATTTATCTTTAGAGGGGAAGGGAAGGAGAGAAGGAGAGAAACATCAATGTATGGTTGCCTCTCATGCGTCCCCTGCTGGAAACTGGCCTGCAACCCAGACATGTGCCCTGACTGGGAATTGAACCGTGATCCTCTGGTGCACAGGCCCACACTCAATCCACTGAGCTATACCAGCCAGGGCTGAAGGTAGTATTTCTTTGAAAATAAAACATCGAAGCGAAAATAACTGATTTTGACAATTGCAATTAGAATCACGCCTTCAAAAAATTAAGTCACTATGATTCTTTTGAAAATGTGGAATACCACTGTATTCTTTACAGGCTTAATTTTAATGTACTTTATTAGCACTGGCAGCATTCTTCCTCCTCCTCCTGCACTCAAAACAAGAAGGTATCATTATTTACAGACCTCATAGCTCTGATAAGCAAAGGACATTATACCCTTTTCCTTTTTTCTCCTGGGAATGGTTAACAGCACCAGAGAAAGGAATAATAGTGCTAATGACCCTATTCTACTCAAGGCTGAATCCCAGGGGAGAGCTGCTAACTCTTTTTCTGCAAGAGCTGGGAATGGATCAAGTAGCCAGAGGGTTGCTCTAAATCGATGGTCTGTATCTTCAAAATAATCTTAAATTGAGGTACATAAAAGTTATATGTTATTGTTACTGCCCAGGTACAATTGCATCACTAATAAATACATTTGGCTACTTCGGATAGTTAAATGCAACAAAAAATTTACAGAACTGAAACAATTCTAAAAAGCCAGATGATGATATACACAAAGCAGTAAATAGTTATAAAATCTTAATTAGCTTTGACTTTCAAATCCAGTTTTCCTTGATGGTTGCTATTCTATGCAAAATGGGAAATGGGCCCATAAAATTTTTTCTTGAGGATTCATGCCTGAATAATTTCTGATTAGCTGATCAGTAAACAAACTCCCTTCAAGGCCATAGTCCAGAATATAGGTTACTTGTGGGCAATGGAGTCAACAAGTTTTAGACAAAAAAATCCCCTACATTCCGTATATTATGATAAAGCTTTATATATGCAAATGGAGAGGCACCTAGGGATATTTATTTCAAAAGAGCAGATAATCCAAAATTATTCTTTTTGGATTTTAGCACAAATTAGCAAATACTAATTAGAAAGTTCATGAATCATTGTTTCATTTAACTGAATTCCCAAAGCTCATTGATTTTGAGATTAAGTGATTTCATCTTAAATTATTACAAATGCCTTTTTCCTGAAAAGGTTCACACAGTGCCACACTTTCAGGTTTGTAGTGCGAGGCCTAACTAAGAGGTGAACCAACAGCCCCAGGGACTGGCATTCTAAAGCTTGTCAAGAATTCTGTTTTTCAGGTGCCCTTCGGGTAAGATCTCCTCGCCTACCACTGTCAACAGACTGCAGTAATTGAATGTAGTTTCTGCCCAGTTATTAGGCAAACTGGGATATCCTATCATTAGGTTTGGGGAAAGGCTACCTGCACTGATGAGAAAGCACTTCAGTGCATTTAAGATGTGTGGGCTTGCAAACATGTACTGAATTGAACTTAATAAATCATTCTGCATGTTTTTTAAAATATACATCATATTTTGCATGAACATTTCCCATGCCAATCCATGTATATAATCATTGTTGCTGAGTGCACAGTATCTGATTGAATAAATTCTAATTTATTTAAACATATCCCTACCAATGGACATTGAGGCTAATTTATTTTTTTTTTATGTTTTTGCCACTATAAACAATTTAGTAGTATGTCCAGTTCTTTTTTTAGAAGTCTAATGCACTACCCATTGTGCTACAGAGCCCGCTTGTCCAATTCTTCTTTTAAAAAGCAAACATATATTTATAAAAAATATCTACATAAATACCACCTGGAAGGTGTTCAACTGTCTAAACTGATAATGAGCATGGATTTGGGAATGTGTATTGGAGGCAAACATGTCTAAGGTGTAGAAATTTATTTCTCTTCACAGTGTGGGCCAGTTATATTCCATTTGGTAGCTTCTAGAATTCTTGGGATGTCTCAAACCCATCGACTGTAGATCACCGCATCAAATCCTTTAAAACTGGGGAAGGAGGAGCTACAGGCAAGCATTTTTCTCCAAACACTTTTAAAAATAAACCTGAGGATGCATAGTCGAGTCCATCTTCAGAAATGGTAATGCACTAATATTACTTTGCCAGACATCTCCTTCCCTTGGTTTCAGCTTTTATACACAATTGTTCCTTATTGTAGGAGTTTCACACATCCCATCACCCTAAGACATTACTGAAGATTCGAGACTATAGTGAAATTGGGCTATTTATTCATCTCTTTGCTGCCATGCGTTTATGGGTCTGTGAATCATCTATGGATCAAGCTACGTGAAATTTGTACCGACCCAGGTCTTTAATCCTCCAAATTCTGTTCTGCAGTCTTTTCCGGGGATCAGAGTGTGCAGGACTGCTCTCTTCTCCTAGAGTCTTGGATCTCCAGGGACAGACTCTGTTTTAGGCACCTGTGTGATCTCTAAGTCAAGGGCAGTGCCAACAAACAGAAGTGCTCAATACACATTTCATTTAATAAAATTAAAAAGAAACAATAACGAAGTGTTGTGTCATTGGTTTCCACCCCTAAGATATTGAAATAATTTAATCTTATATTAGTGTCACCATAGAGCTCTCTGATAGTCAGTTCAGAAACAACACCCTTTCTAGGCTACTCATGTAGGCTACTCTCACAAACTTGAAGTGGTCTGCAGTTGTGATTTCTAAGAGTTGAGATATGATGCAATGAGAAAAATAAGGATAGCATGGTAAATTTTCATGAAAGCTAACTTTTATTCAAGTTAAAGTTTGTCTTTTATTCTGAATCTACGTCCTTCCCATTTCTGTGATGTGAGGTTTCTATTTTTCCTTTCAGATGAAATAATGATAGTAGGCAGTTTTTCTTTTTTGGTGTGTTTAAACATTGGCAACTAAGGCTAGTTTCTCAACAACTGGGAAAATTTTACTTGGTCCATGAAAACTAAAACTCTGGCACCATTGATCTTAATATGCAGCTGAAGCTATGAAGCAATCACTAATGGAAAGAACAGCTCACTCTCCACTTTGCCGTAACTAATGTAAGTTTTTGGCAGAAATTCTGAGGTAAAAAGAATAATATTAAATGATTTTGTTCAACAGATTAAAAGATGAGCACTTTGCAGGCATCTCGCCGAACTCAGCAAGGATGATTGGGTCAGTCAGTCAACCCTAATTTACTGAGTGCTTACTATGTGCCAGGTAGGGGCAATACAACCAGCAGACGCTGTAGGAAACCTGCTGAAGCTTTTTTAATGGTCGGTATAGCTTGTTCTGAAATTCTGGAGCTTCGGGGCATCAACTGCAACTCGATTAACTTTCCATTCAGGCACCCGAGTAGAGGTAAAACAATTTTTTGGAGAACAACGTGTTTTTCCTCTGGGCATTCCTTAGAGGTCTTTAGGGAAGAAATCAAGTGGGTCTAATTAACTTTTAATAAAAGAAAGTGAACTCTGTCTGACTCATATATGAAGGACGTTGATATTCTATTACGAAGTTTAGCAGATCCTCACTGTAGGTTTTTTTTCCAGATGTTAAACTACTTGGGAGTGATTGGGAAAGGTTCATTCTCTAATGCTTAATAAATTGGTTGTCATTATACTTCAGAGTAGGCAATACATTGCTTTTAAGGCAAGATCAGTAAAGTAAGTGCTAAATTAAGAAATCTGTAGTGGAAAAATGTTGCTAAATGCTACAAATGCTATTAAAATTCCCAAACAATAAATTAACAGCAATAAATTTCAAGAAAACAGCTGATGTCTAGGTAATCAGGGCCAATAATCAGTGTGTTGTTTTAAGCTGCATTATGTAAATTCAGATATTTCTCTTAACATCTAATGGAAATCTAACCAGCAAAAAGAAACTTAGTTAATTAAACCACCTTATAATTTAAAATGCTAGCTTTCCTTAGTTTGGAATTTTTACATAAGAAGTATCGTGCAAATAAAAATGTGTGCATAGCTTGTGGTTAGAACAAATAGATTCAGGATCACTCAGAACAGATGCTGGAGAATAAAGCCATCACGCCACTTCACTCTAGTTTTCCTGCCTTCTGCCTGCGACTTATGGCTTAGAGGCTGTGGGAAACTGTGTTATGAAACAGTGTGGCACCTGAAGTTTCAGGCACAAAGATTAGAAAAACCATGACAAATGATTAGAAAGGACAATGGAGAATAAAGAACACAGAGGAAGAATAATTTGTTCAGGAAAACTCAACAGTAAAGGTGGGTATCCTCGACAGAACATGAACTACTATAATGAAGTCACTGTCTACTCTGCCTGCCCTCAGTGACAGCCTCATACAGAGCACAGTCCGTGTGGAGGATAATCTGTGCATAGTTAGCTGTATGCTGCTTTGTGACATCTTCTCTGCCAGTAAACTTTCTACATGCTCAAACTCAACTCCCTAACAGGAGAATAAGATCTAAATGCAGAAATGCAATGGTTTCTTCTACCACCATCACCCCCTCAAAAAGATATTTGCATAGTACATGCTGTAATTTGATAATCGTTGCATTTATATATGTCAGAAACAAATCCACTACTAACATTAATATAATGCATACATTTTTAAAGATTTTATTTTTATTTATATTTAGAGAGAGAGGAAGAGAAGGAGAGAAACATCAACGTGTGGTTGCCTCTTGTGTGCCCCCAAGTGGGGACTTGGCCTGCACCTCAGGCATGTGTCCTGACTGGGAATTGAACCAGCGACCCTTTGGTTAACAGCCCACACTCAATCCACTGAGCTACGCCAGCCAGGGAATATAATGCATATTTTTAAAAAATCAGGAAATACTGTAAGCAAGATTTATTGCTCAATGTATTTTGCACTGGTATTTACCTTTAGCTTACATGTTTATATATTTTTAGTAATTAAGATTCTTCATATTACAGGAAAAATTATGACAAATGTAACTGAACTCCTAATAACTTTTATTAAATAAAAATAATAAAAATGGGTAGTTTACATGGTCTCAACTTTTGGTTGTCTCCTACTGATGATATTAACATCAAAAAGTGTTTCAACATGAGTTTGAATGGTGTGGGTCCACTTATATGTGGATTTGTTTTTCAAGAAATACTGTAAATGTGTTTTCGCTTCTTTATAATTTTAACATTTCCCTTTTTCTAGCTTATTTTATTATAAGAATATAGTATATAATACGTAACATACAATTATGTGCTAATCAACTGGTTATATTACTATAAGACTTTTGGTCAACAGTAGGCTACTAGTAGTTAAGTTTTTGGGAGTCAAAAGTTACACATGGATTTTCAACTGTGTGTGTTGCGGGGAGGTGGCCCTGACCCCCACCTTGTTCAAGGGTCAATTGTACTATATCAATGGTTCAATGGTTGGTAGAGCTTTGATAGTAAAACTACCTATTTTATAGCAGACATATTCAAAATATATGTCGGCAGACATAAAACTGTAGCTTTTAAAAATCTTTACTGTTTAGTATCTGTTAGTTCTGTAAAATGAAAATATCAATATACTATCTTGAGACCATACAATCATTCTTATTTTACCTTTAAGGAAATACTTAGATAAATGAGTACCCGTACAAAATTTGTAGCTTTTGGTAACTTCAATTTGCTAGAAAACATTATAAAGTGCTGAAAGGAAAACATCAAAATAGTATTTTGAAACTAGAAATAATAATCACAGTCATTTTACCCTTAATGAGAAGGAAGAGAGAAAAAGCCCTTCATTCTTGCCTTTCCGCTAATGGGGTTTGCAGCGCAGTAAGGGTCCAGGGCAAACTGCAAGCTCAGAGAACCGTATGTCACAATTAGGCCCCGAACACTGCTGCTCCCAACCCGCTGAGTATAGGATTTTATGATGCCATGAAAAGAATATCCGAGAGACAGAGGAATTGGGAATGGAAGGGGAGAGGCTGAACTTAGGACAAATTTTGCTGTACCAGAGTAAGGAAGACCAGACTTTCTACTCAGATCTGGTCTGAAATGACCTGCTGTGAAATAAAGCAATAAACTGGTAGGTGGAGTCTAGGGTTTTATGAACTGGGGCTACTACTCTTGGCGCAAAATAAATCTTACAGCTTTGATGAGTGCCTTCTTCTTCCTAAAATGTCAGTTTAAGAACAATAACAATGTTTGTGGGCTACTTTCCTCTCATTTAAACTGAAAACGCTCTCTTGGGCCCCATGGGCAAAATGGACATTCTTAGAATTTAAGATCACCTACTTCGGTTAATAGCAAATGCCCACATGAAACATGGCACGATTATCTTGTAATGTTAAGTGCTAAGGAGAAAATAAAGCAGGATGATGTGACGGAGTCTGATGGGGAGCTTCTTTAGCAGGGCTTCTTGGGCAGACCTCATGGAAGGGGAGATCTTTTTTTGTCTTGCTGGTCTTTAAGCAGAGACCAGCAAGATAAAAAAAAAGAACCTCTCAGTGAAGACCTGGGAGTGGCTCCTGCAAGTGCCCCAAGGTGGACATGACTCTCTGGAAGGCTGGCTGTGTGCTGACGGACAATAGGTGAGGGGAGGAACACTGGAGAGCTGGGGAAGCGGCAGATCACCTGTAGGCTGAGACAGCATTTGGAATTATTCTGAGGGCAATGGGAAGTCACTCAAGGGTTCTCAATAGGAGGTGATGAGATCTGACTTGCACATTCAAAAGTTCACTCTGGATACTGTGGGAGGAGTTGATTATAGGAGAGCAAGACTGGAAGGAGGCTAGCAAACAGGTGTCCAGTGAGAGGCAGACGGTGGTCTGGACTGCGTACCAAGAGCAGAGACAGACAGAGGTGGAAGGGTTCAGGCTGTGTCTGGATGCAAGAGTTGTCAGGAAGAACTGTATTTGGGGATGAGGGAAGACAGAAATTAAGGATGATTTCTAGATATTTGGCTTTAGCAGCTGGGTGGGTACTGGTGCCATTTAAGATGGCAAAGACTGAGACAGGAATGACTCTGATAAAGAAAAGCATGAGTTCTGTGTTTAGATTTTGCTCTAATAACCATAATTAACAATTGCAAGGAAAAAAACAAATTTGATCATATTAATTTTCCTTCTTTAGTTTCTAATAAAAATCAATTTATTAAATTCAAGGAAATGTTTTTGTAATGGCTTTTCTAAAATAATTTTTAGGTTATGAAAACAACAGTCATAAGGCAAAAAAATTGCAAACATACAAAAGATTATGGAATGGAAAGGAACTCCCTTATATTCCAGATCCCAGTATTATTTCTCAGAGTAAAAACAATCAATAATGTACTGACATCTCTTCCAAAATATCTTAGTGCATGATCACTAGACAAAAAGTACTACACATGAAAGTATGTTATACATATTGTTACATACTGTGTTTCATGAAAAAGTAAAGTATCTTGGTCCAGTGCCTCATTACCGCTGCCTACGAGGCCAGTATGTCTGAAGTTTTGCTGTTGCTGCTGCAACAATGTTGCAGATTCTTGAGTGAGTTTCTGTATTGTACATATGTATTTAAAATTTAATAAACACCCCCAATTACCTTCTAAAGAGTTTGCCCCAATACATACTCCCTTGTGTGCAAGAATGTTCTAGCTCCTAACCCCAGGCATTTATCAAATTTTGAAAACTTGGTGAATCTGTTAGGAAAAAACCCCCAAAACATCTTAATGCTATTTTAATTTGCATTTTTTTACATGAGCTTCTGATATTCAATGCCAATGAACATCTTTTTCTGTGAAGTACATGTTTATGAACTTGCATTATTGATGTACTGGTGTTACTGCCTCTCTCCCAGTTCTATTATTTTTATACCTTCAAAAACTACACAAGTAATACATACTCATTATTATGAAAGAAACAATGTAAAGACGAATCATGAAAAGCTAATATTGTATCCCTACCCGCTTGCAGTATCTGCCACTTTCCAATCCTGGTTAAATAATGCTATTTACCCACACACATACATAATGTATGGATATATATATTTAGGGTTTGTTCTTTCCAATACATAGGATTGTATTATGTACATTACTTTGCAAAGTACCTGTCTCAGTAGCTCATCACAGACACCTTTCTAGAACAATCATTTTAACAGCTGTATGATATATAATATTTCATAAAAGGGATAATAACATTTTATTAAACCAATCCTCTATTGATAGATCTGTTCTGATTTTTAAAAACAACAATCATGCCACATCCGCCATCCATATTCATACTAATGCCTTTAAAAAGAGCTTTTTATACATTAAGAAAACTTGTTTTTTATCCATCATGTGCTTTGAAATCCCCCCAATTGTGTCTTGTCTTTTGATTTGCCACACTAATTTTTATTTGGTATTTTTTCATATATATGTTCTAGTTCTGTGCCCTATTTAGAAAGTTTCTCCTCACCCAAGATAATGTTTTAAAAATCTTGAAAATCTGGGCAATAACTTCTTTCTTGTAAGGTGTAATCAACAGTGAAAAAAATCACAGTATTATTGTATGTAAGTAAGTATGAAATTTATATTTTGAAACGATCATTATTTTTGTTTTGTTTCATGCCATTTAACACCCTTTTTGTAAGTTGATTAGGCTTACCTGTTCAATAGCTTAGCTAATCATAGCTAAGTATTATAAAGTTAATTTCTCTTATTATTTCTTTCTCTTTTTGATCTTAATGCCAAATTTTACTGGTTTCCTTCCTTTAGAGATTTAGTAGTGTCATCAATATTTCTCCATTAAGAGGGGAGAAAAAACAACAATGGAAAACATTTTATCCAGAGAATTTAGACAAGGGAGAAGCTATAGATAAATCAGCAAATAGGCCAGGTCATCTTTAAACTTAATTTATGCATCAAGAGAATTTTCAGGTGTGACTTTGGGCAAGTCCCTTAAACTCTCTAAGGCAGCCAAAATCTTTAAAACAAACTAACACCTGCAAAACCCACCTTGTAGGATTTTAGCAGGCTCAAATGGGGTAATTCGCGTGGAAGTGCTTTGAAACTATACAGAGTTTAGTCCAGAAAGGTATTTTTATCTTTTGCATTAGCAACTGACATTTAGCTAACCAAAAGAAATCTGTTTTCAGGTTTTTTTCTTCAATTTTAGAGATGTCTACTCAAAAATAAATTCACCAAATGTTCACTTGGAGATAGAAATTATAACACAAGTAATAATGAAACAAAGTAAGGCATTCCCAAGATCTAGAAATTTAACAAATCGGTACTACTGTTAGCCAACTTTCTCAAAGCAATTTAATTGCTGTACAACTACCAAATATGTAGCACTTTAAGAAATCTTTCATGTCTTGTAAGTCTTCCAGAAAAAATTAAGTTAAAAAAAACAGTTCCAGTGTTGAGACAGCTGCACAGAGCGATGATACCTTCTATTGAGTTACTTAGGTGGAGGACCAGAGTCCGGTCCGGTGCTCCCTCACCGCCACCCTGCAAAGGGAAGAAGTCTGAGTCTGTTGTAGACAGACGCAAACCCCTTCTGCTGGTGGCTAAGTAATCACATGAGTCCTTAATGAATCATCGCTTAAAAATCCATCTACTTACAAATATCCATATGCACAGGAAATTAGTTAAGATTATTCTCATAAATTATCCTTTGCCAGAAGATTTTCATCACAACATTCGTTCTCAGAATGATTTCCAAAAGTCGACCACAGAGGTATTTCTTAGGCCCAAACTTGCTCATTATGTCAAGTATTTTACTGGAGACGACATGTAATGTTTGTAAAGGACATCATAATTTCTGGAGCGGCTTATCCAATTGAATGAACCAATGGGTTAAACCAACTGAAAGTGTAAAGCTTAATTCTAAAGGGTAAAGATTTGATAATTCAGTAATTTATTTTTACTTGGCAAGTTGAAGAGACTTTGGTCTAAAATGATTTTTGAAATTAAAGTAATCTTTAAATTTTATTAAAATTACCTTCATATAACATCTTGTTTGCAAGTAAATAGTTTAAATTTAATTCTCATTAGAATTACCTGCAAATAAATGAAGAAGTGTAACCAATGTTAAAAATAGTAGCCTTCCATAGACTTACTGGTAATCTACACTTAAAAAATAGCCAATGGATGCCTCCTTTAAGTGAGGGCCTGACAGGTAGGAGGTTCTTTATATAATTCAATTCTATACGGGGTTATCTTCAGAACCCCGTGTAGGTAGTATTCTCCCACTATCTACCAAAAACTGGGCCTCAGCAAGTTAAGTGCTTGCCCGTGATCATCAGTGAAGTGGCAGGAATGAGGCAGGACCACACCAGGACTGGCTGTTTCAGCCATGTGTGCCCCCCTCTTCACACGCCACATCACGTCACCTTTTATGTTCTCACGTACGTTAGGGGTGAATTAGCCAATTTCCTCCGTCTGGGAGAGCAAAAGGAATTTGTCAGCAGTGAAAAATTGAGGTGTTACCAATCAGTATTGATTTGTTTGAAACACGATGGTACTTGAAAAGGAAGAAAATAATATATACAAAACTAACTCATAATATTCTTTTTTCCTTTAAAATAAAACTCCCCAGTGCAAACATGCTGTGAGGAGACAAGAAAGAAATATAATGCTGATATAAATAATGCAACAAAGTTAAACAAGTTGTTTTTTTAATGCTCCCCAGACAAATTCTAAATTTCCAGGTCAGCAATAGTTACTATACCCATAAGCCTGATGCTTTACAAAAATCTGAAGTCTTTACAGCATGAAAAAATTATTTTTCTTTTTTAATAATCCAATTCTTAATGGTACCTTGAGATTATATTCTTCCTCTCTTTTTATTTTTATTAGATATAAAATGTTTCAGGAATCAAAAAGCATAAAAAAGTATAGAGTAAATTTTACTTCTAATTCCTGCCTCATCTACTCTTTTCCTATTTCTTCTCACTCACGGATAATCACTATTGCTTTTGACCTGCATTCCAAATCTATTTTTTTTGCACACACTAACAAAGATGAATAAATATCCACCCCTTTTTACATCAATAGTAGCTGACTAAACACTGTGAAGACATATCTTATTTCATTTCTAAAATATGCAGATATATTTTAGAAACTTTGTTTTAATAAGTTTCAATTATGCAAAGAAAAACAGTTCATAAACACTTAGGTTTACCCATATATCCACCACCTAAATTTAACACCTATTAATATTTACATTTGTATTAATGCCATATTGGCTTTACCTATCTACATGTGAGCATATTAATGAGCTACTAATCTTTGGGGAGTTACTTTAAAGAAATTACAGCCACCAAGACACTAAATATTTCAGCACTCATCATTTTAACATTTTCCTATATGACCACAATCTCGCAAGGCACCTAAGATCATTAACAAAAATTTCCTCAAATCATCTAATCCTAGTCCTTATTTGAATTTCACCAACTAACTGACCCCTAAATGTGAAGAACCATTATTTGTCACAGATTTTTTTTTTGCTGTTGTATTTCTAGCAAAAGAAAAATAAAAGTTTAAAGTGTTTATTTTTTATTTTGGTTATTGTTATCTTATTTTTACTAGTGCCTTTCATCTCTATGAAAAATACTGTCTAAATTTCATTTTGACATCAGCATAAGAAACTTTAATCACCACGGTTAGCCTTCCATCGTTTGACGTGCATAAAACTGCCTAAAAATGTTGTTTATAAGATCACAGGAGACACTCTGAATTAGGAACTTGGGGCGGGGCGGGGGGGATCAGCTCTCCTGTGGCAGGATTTCCCTGCCCCACAATCTCTCAGCTCAATGACCTTGCCAGCGTTCTACCCAATAGCCTCACTTTATTATTCGAAAGGCAGGGAAATCTGTTGTGGTGATGGTGGCATGACTCTGTGAATAAACTAAAAACCTTTGAATTGTACAAGTTAAATGGGTGAATTGCATTGTGCGTGAATTACATCTCAATAGAGCAGTTTTTAAAAAGAGAGAAGGGAGGAAATAAATATAAAACTTGTTCTAAAATATCCTCTGTGTCCTAAAGTGGAATATAAAAATTTTCTATTCATTCTTAGTACTGAATAAAACTTAATAATTAAAGTAAATAAACTAAAGCTCCTACTCAATCCAATATTTTGCTTATTTGTTAATATAAGCCTAGTTATGCAGACAATTTATAAAAAGGAACAAATCAGAAATAATTTTTGCTTTATAAAAAACAATCAAATAATTCTTTTAGCAAAAAACAAAACAAAACAAAAAAAAAAAACCAAAACCCCTAATGATAAATTTAAATTTCTGTGACTTGAAGAGAAGTGAGTAATCCTATAGGATTACTGACAATTGGCACTGACAACCAGCACAACTATTCTGCAGGGATATTTGGCAAAATGTATCAAAAGTACTAATAATATTCACACTGACTAAGATAATAATTCAATTTCCAGAAATTTACCCTAAAGAAACAATTATAATTTTATCCTCAAGTGTAAGTAATATCATATCCTCAAATACATATCTTGTACATTAGAGTGTGATTTATACTAGTTGTGAGATTGAAAAGAGCTTGGCTATCTAACAATAAGGGGAAGATGAAAAATTATGGCCCATTTAGATCTAATAGCGTTCAGTCATTACAGATCACGTGGTAAAATGTTTAATAACACAAAGAATTCCTTATATGATATTTTTAAACATAGGGACTGCTGGCTTTCAGTAATGGTAAAGGAAGTTGTTTGGCAAATACTCCAACAGGTAACAATGATAAAATCTGTATTGTGTGTGTATGGATTTTTAAAACTCAATAAATTGTTATTTAAAGACATAGAAAGTGACCAAAAGAAGGCATAAACTAAGAGTGTTAATCACTGACAGACTGTAACTGCAGTGAGCTTGAATTCGAGTTAGTGCCTTTTTCCTGGATCTCGCGAAATTGCAGTCTTACTTTCGACAGAGCTAAAAGATGGCAGAGCTGCTGAAAATCTAGGGGTGAGGGAAAACCCTGAAAACTAGTGAACCATAGAGGTGTGGGACCAAATATCTGAGAGTAACCTCTGCCCCCAGTCGCTGGAGAACGTCTTAATGAGACATCAGTGGATTACCAGAAAAACAGCCGACAAAAACCAGAGGTGGGGACTGGCTGAAAGAGGGTGCAGAGTTTAGACGATTAGACAAAGAACATAGACACATGAACCATGGACACAAACAACGGTGTGGGGACTGCCTGTGGGAATGGCAGGCAGGCTGCGGGGAGGGGAGCAAAGGGGGAAAAATCGGGACAACTTTAACAGCGTGAACAATGAAAAAAAATCCAAGGAACATTTATAAGACATAAGTGTACTAGATGAGATTTTTGAATTTGCTGCTTTTGCTGATTAAGTACTCCTGAATGCATGACTGACTCAGGAGACAGAAAGCTAAAGCCGTACCGATTTCACAGGTCAAGGGTATGCAGCCTGGTGATGGCCTACCAAAAGCTTTGCCCAAATACTGAATGAAGGCTAAATTGTACAGGTATCTGAAAGATCCCAGGAGGTCAGGTTAGAAATAACAACAGCTGGACACTGAAAGCACCAGCAGAAATCTCAGCTGCTGCACACTGCAGGGAAGACAGCGCTTATGATGCGAATCCAAGCGAGTTGGCTTCTTGATGAACAGCAAAATAATTTGCAGAAGCATGTAACGCCCATCAAGGATTCCCAAATAGGATTCCCCAACATATCCACAATGTCTAGTTTTTAACCAAAATTCACTAAATACTCAAAGAAACAGGAAAATGTGACATGCTCTGGAAGAGACAGTTAACAGAGCCTGCCCCTGAGTGGATCTAGATGCTGATTTAGTAAAGACTTCAAAGCAACTAGTTAAATGCATTCAAAGAATTAAAGGAAAACTTGCTGAAGAAAAAGAGTAAATTTGAGGATATCAATAAATTGGACCATATCTGAATAGAGAGAACATGGATTAAACATAACTGAACAGAGCCTCAGAGACTTGTGGAATAATGTTGAGAGGTCAAACAGAAGGGTAACGGAAGTTCCAGAAGAGAAGAAGAAAGTCCAAGGGAAAAGGACAGGAACCATACGATTTCCCTGATATGTTGAATATAAAACAGAAAGCAACAAATGAATAAACAAACAAACTCATAGACACTGCAATGGTATGACGGTTTACCAGGGGGAAGGGAGGCAGGAAGAGGAGGTGGGGGGAAAGCAGTCCAATGTGCACAGGCTATGGGTGGTGAGCACACTGACAATAAACAGATGATGTGGATCATAGAATTGTACACTGGAAACTTACATGATGTTATTGACCAATGTTACGCCAATACATTTAATTTAAAAACAAAAGTATATATCACTGTTACCTCTTTAAAAATGAAAACTGAGTGATACGTAACAGGATTTTACAGTGGATTCAAATTCTGTAGCCAGAAAAAAGAAGCTATACAATTTATTAAAATAATAAACTTACAAGAGATTAATTTGTTCATTAAGATTAAAAGAAAACTGATTACATAGAAATACACCTGTAGTATCTTATGACTATACTCTTTTTTAAAGGAAACCAAAACTTTTCTAAGTATGTGAAAATACCAATTAGACTAAAAAAGAAGACAAAAACTTAGCTGGTTCTCTAGCTTTCTGTTTAACATATTCAACTGAAAGCTGATGTTAGAATACTAAACTTTTCAGACATGGTTCAGAGAGACCTTTGCAGTACAGCTTTGTAGTAATTATGTATTGATTATTCACCAGCATGTTTACTCCTTAAAAACTTAAGTGAAGAAGAAAGTTTTACCTTTAGTACAAAAGCAAAGAATCTGATTAACTTCATTGTAACTCCACTGGTATTTTTATGTTATTTACAATGAATCCAAAGGTTTGGTCAATAAAAATGATCACACTCTGAAAATATCATGATATTGTGATAATGATTTAGGGTTTTCTTTAAAATATATTGCTAATCCTCAAATGGTATCTTCAACATTTTTTAATGAAGAAACTTGACCATCTAGACTTGCTTTTCAAACAGGCATAAGTCATTAATATACAAAAGATACTTGTAATTCAACCATATAAGTTTCTATATACATCTTAAACTTTTCTCACAAAATCAAATAGCTCAGATTCTTTTAGAAAACTAATTGTTAAAAAACTAATTTCTTAGTCACAAAGTTATTAGAAATTGAGAATACATCTAAAGAGCTTTAGAAAACTTGGAAAGAATATTAACATCTTTCTAAATAAGAATGCGAATGGTTTACTACCCACAGAAGAAAATTAATAGCTATAGTTTGTATCAGTCTTACACCTTTAAAAAATTACAAAATACAGAAATAAAAAGTGTGGGCCTTCATATTGGCCCACAGCAAAGCTTCACATACATAACTACATGTGGAACACTGGGAGTTTAACTATCACGAGTGCTCGTAGAATCACACATAATCTCCCAGTGTTCAACACTCTCCTCTGAGGGCCAATATGTAAGCCTGGTCCTTTCTGATTAAAAAGAAGCATAAACATAAGCAACAACACTAATTCTCTACAATGGGTACTTTCTGAGATTAAGATTTCATATTCCTAAACACGTGATATTCATAGCTAACATAAATGAACAATAAATGATGTTTCTTGGTTATTTCCAAATATATTTTGGGCAGTAAGTTTATTTACTAAGATGACTACTTTGAAGGACATATAATGATATTCATCGGAATCAGTAATTTATGACAGTGTGTTTTGAAGACAAGAAATGCAGATGGCAAGAGCTGTTATGGATAAAAGAGGTTCCAGGAGAAGAAGTTTGGGAGCAATGTTCTAATAAAGCTCTGTCCCATAGATGGACAATGCACATTAATTAATCCAATTAATTGCTCTGAGGAGTTTACAGTAAGGAAAGTTCTTCAACCTGGTGTTCACATTTACCTTCAGAGTCCTGTCTTCTTTTCATAGATCATCTATTAATTTTCCATAGACATAATATGCTGTGAAACACAGTTTGGGAAATACTAACCTATAACTTCTGCTATGTTGGCTTAAAAAATATATACATATTTCACAAATGCAGGTGAGGTGGAAGGAAGCATTTTTGATTGAGAATCAAGAACACATGCTTATTGTCTATGAGGATAAGTGCTTTAATAATACTAGAGTAGAATGTTTCATCTTTCATGAACCTTTCCCTTTTTTCCTGAGGGCTACTGCCTCGGTCATGTTCTCAACTCATGTAATCACTTGTGCTCTATTTAAATGAACGTAAATAAAACTGATAAAGATATGCAAACACAAGGTCTGTCCGGAAAAAGTCCAGTCACTGTTAATATAACAAGGACAGTTTGTGCAACATTGATGTAACCTGGCAGCCAAGGAGAGTGGACTGGAATGCGCATGTGTGAACAGTGATGACTTCACTCAGTCAGTGGGGGTGACTGAGTGGGAGATGCCGTAGAGCAAGCATGTGATTTTGAATGTGGCTATCACATTCAAAATCACTGAGTGAGGAGAGCAACAAATCTGCATCAGATTTTAAGCTTGAACATTCCTCTGTGGAAACCATCTGGATGATTTGGAAGGCCATCTCAATGGGCAGCTGCTGATTGGGAGCTTCATCACAACAATGTGCCTGCTCAAATATCATGTATGATGCAGAGTTTTTTGGCAAAACATCAAGTCACTCAGGTGACTCAGCCCTGCTACAGCCCAGATTTGGTGCCCTGACAAATTTCTGGCTTTTCCCCAAACCAAAATCATCTTTGAAAGTGAAGAGATTTCAGACCATAGACGAGATTCATGAAAATACCACGGGGCAGCTGATGGTGATTGGGAGAACTGTGTGAGGTCCCAAGGTGCCTACTTTGAAGGGGACTGAGGTATCATGGTCCTATGTACAATGTTTCTTGTATCTTGCATCTTCTTCAATAAATGCCTCTATTTTGCATATTACATAGAGGGATACTTTCTGGATAAACCTTGTATACCTGCACTTGCTGAGTTTAGTTTTTTGATGATGGACTCATTTCTAGTTATAGCAATTTTGAACCTGATGTAATTTACATAATGTACTCTTCTCCAAATTAAATTAACAGATTCCTGTTTTCCCTAGTTGTTTTTGTCTGTGAAGCAAGGGAATTGAATGAAAAAGACCAATTGGTAGTAGTAATGAATAACCACTAAAGAAGAATATATAAGGAAGTGACATAATGAAATTTCCATTTTAGAAAACATGTCAACAGTATGGAACTTTGGAAGGTGCCTTGGGAAACTGGCAGCAGAAAAATCCATTAGAGGTTATTGCAACTGTTGAAGTAAGTGATGATGTGGGCCTGAAGGGAACAGATGGAAAAGATAAGCAGAAAGAAATAAAGAAACAGATTGAAGTGAAACATTATGAATGGGGAATCAGCAAGTGGGAAAAGGAGAGGGCTCAGAAAACAAGGGAGTGTGTTCACGAGTACACGGCTTTAAATACTCCCCTCTGGGGGAAAGAGGAGAGAAGGAGAGGTGATTCAGGTATACATTTAGAACTTAATAATAGGCTACCAAGATTTAAAAAAAAAATACAGACAAGGCTTACAGAGAAAATCTTCACATCTCTACAGAGGGGGAAGGATGAGGTGTTGATGAGTAGGTTGTGTGCAAGATGAAGAGAGGACTGATGACTTCAAGAGTCCAGGTGATGCTGTCAAGGTGGGAGAGAGGACCAAAAGGCCTCCCTCACCTTGCTGAGGGCCTGGGGGCAATGTAGTAAAAAAGTACAAGTGGCTGGGTTATAGAAAAATGCATTCCCTCTTCCTGATTAGCTAAGACTCTGAATACAGTTTCAAATTTTGATCCCATTATCAAAAAGATGAGGAGAATGCACAGAAGTAGAAGAGTCACTAAGATGGCAAGAAAGCAGAAAAATTGATTCTAACAAGGTTTAAAAGAATTCATTTTTTTCTAGAACAGAAGATAAAAGGTAGATTTGTACAACCCTTGTTTTTATACCCAGATGAAAAATATGGCATGCATTGAATTTCTCATTTTTAGTTATTAGACCTTTAGAGAGGTGATTCTATTTATTGACATTAATTTTTATCCCTAAATAGTGAAAGTGAACTTAACAAACCCTAGGGTTTGGTAAAATTTAGTTCTGGGAGGTATGTGGAATGCAACCAGACCCATGGAAAACTTTTTTAATAAGTAGGAGTGCTTAATGATCAATTTAGTACAAATGCACAAATGCAGTGCTAGCCTGTAGTGGCAGTGAAATATTCGGGCAGTTTTCTCTTTCCTGTCTTTCTGCCATGTATCAGAAAAATTAAAAGCATAAAATTATTTTTTGTTCCAAACTATTTTTTAAAACTTGAACTAAATATTTGGATATTTATGTCTGTGCCAGACCAGATTAAATCAAATTAATGAAACTTTAAATATATACCTATATTTGGAACTCCTGTGTGGACTACAGAGAATTATAGACGCATAAGGCACTAAAATACATTAGCTTGTCTTGTTGCCTGTAGATTGGACACTCACAATTCTTGCTTCCCATCTCCTACCCTTTATACACCTTTCCTTTAGTATTAACATGAAAATAAATATATTTTGTAGTACTCTTGTAGTTAGAAAAGAGACCAAAACTTTACTGTCTTTAGAAAAGGTTTAAAAACAAACTTATTATTTTCGTACATTATTCTAGAGAGCTTATACTCACCTTGTAATTTCAATTTTTGAAACTTCTTTTTCAAATATAAATATGAACTCACCACTCTCCTGGTCATAGGCCTCAGAGTAATTTGAAACCCTCTAAATTTATTAAAAATTTTGGATCCCAGCACCAAATGTGTTGTTCATGTTAAACTATCATTCTTCCAGTACAAATCGACATCCTCCGTCATTTCATTGCTTACCAAATCAATATGAAAGATTAATGTCTTTAAGCATGTTCTGACCTATCACATATTAAAACCAATAACTCACTTAAGAAAAGCTCTTGATCTAATTAAAAAACCTTTTCAGGCATACTTCCACAACTGGCCCACTTTAAAGTGCAGAAACTTAATACAAATAAAGGAGAAAGTGCCACAAGATTATTTAGAGTTATAATATTTAGATCTGGTTAAAACTAATTTAGAACTTCCACTGAAACCAATTTAAAAAGTATTCTCAAGAGTCATCTAAAAAGGATCAAAGTCCACATAATATAACGAGACAATATGCCCATTATAAACTGCCAAATGATGAGACATTTGTCTGGGCTTGATAAAGGTAAGTGACATTTCGATAGGCATTGTTTGTGGCAGCAGCCTTGGAAGCAGAATGCCAAGCTCTTAATTAGAGTGCAGGAAGAAACTATCAAAGCTGCTATTTCTAAATTTTTTTTAATCTAAAAGAAAGAAAAAAGCTCTATTAAATTAAATATTCCGATACGCACTGCTCCCCTCCCTTGGTGCTTATGTGAAAAGTTTCATATAAAAGAGGCAGGTCCACACATCTTTTGTAGAGATGACAACACAATGAGGAGAGGTTGACAGGGGCACCTTGACTGGATCCACAGCTTTTAGAGCCTTCTGATGCCCAGTCACCCCTTGCTGTCTGTGGGGGATGGTTCCAGGACCCCTTCTCAAACACCAAAACCCGGGGTTGCTCAAATATCTTCTATCAAATGAGGTAGTATTTACATATAACCTGCGCACATTCTCCCATGTACTTTAAATGATCTCTAGATTACTTATAATACCTAATACCATGTAAATGCTATACAAATACTTGTTATACTGTATTGTTTTAGGGAATAATGACAACAAAAAAAATGTTTACCCACGTTCAGTACATTAGCAACCATCTTAGGTCTAACTACATGGCACGTGTCAGCCACAGAACATTTTATTTTTTGAATACTTGTGCTCTGAGGTTGGTCGACTCCGCAAATGAGGAATCCACAGGAATGGAGGAGGGCTAACTATATTGGGGTTTATGAGCAACAGAATGTCACTGATGTGGTTAATTTTAAAATCTAAGACCTTTATAGAGATTAATTACAATACTTTGTAAAGAGGTGGAGAGTGATTCTGAGAATATTTCGTACTGAAAGAGATTTTCTGATTGTCTTGAGGCAAAGACAATGCCCTGGCTGGGTGGTGCGGCTGGTTGGTGCATCCTCCCCTACATCGGAAGGTCGTGGGTTTGATCCCTGGTCAGGGCACGTATGGGAGGCACCTGGTTGATGTTTCTCCCTCTCTCTTCCTTCTAGTCTCTCTAAAATCAATAAACATATTCTTGGGCAAGGATTAAAAAAAAACGTGTCCCTATTTGCTGATGTTTCCTGGGACAAGTGGTTGTTAAGAGTATGTTACTTAACAGATAACTTAAAAAGAAGAGAAGTGAAAGAAGTAGGAAGAAAACACACTTAGTCCACCACTTGAAGATAAAGATGACAATTTAACCTGAATTAAAAAAGATCTGAATTTTAAAGAAACTCTAAGGACAATCATTTGAAATTGGATGTTTATGAAAATATCTGTGAAAGCGGTTCACCTTTAAACCCATATTCCTCTTACACTAGAGAAAGGAATTTTGTCTCCTGCTTTAAAGTCTTCCAGAGGAAGAGTTTCCTGTAAGTGTGCAAGGACGAACGATGCTATCAGGAAAGATTTACATTTTCCAGCAGAATTACAAAAATATCCTTTGCATAACTAAAGGATGGGATTTAACACAAACAGCATGTTTCAGGAAGGTGAGTCAATCCCACGCTGCTCTCATCAATATGACTGAATCATCTTTTCCACCTGGACAGAGCTAACGCCACATTTCGAAGTAACACATAACAAGAACTTTGAGTTACTCATAGTATTACAAGCATTAAACTAAAATTAAAAAATAATGAATCACACCGATTTCACTAAAAATATCATTTATCTTCTCTTAATAAAACATTTTTTCATCATCTACATCTTATTCTTATACAATTTTATTTTTTGCATGTTTTAAAATGAACGTGATATTAAAACACTGCTGTATGTATGTAAAACTTATAAATGAGAGTATATATTCTGGAGTAAGTGTTCAAAAATATTTTACTGGTAAGAGCTCAAAAAAGTTTACAAGCCACAGGCTTATTTTTGTGGTCCTGGCGTACTGTGGGGTGCAAATCCCATCATGCCACTGGCTACAGTAATTTCATGTGAATAAATGCCCCAAAGTGTTGCATTTATACAGTGTTTAATTAATTTTTTCCTATTAAATTCAAGAACCATAAGTTTAAATACCTCATAATTAATGAAATTGCCACAATTTTAGTTCTATTTGCAGTCCTTATTTTAGGATATTCCAATAATTTAAAAATAACCCTTCTTCAGCTGGGCAGTTTCATTGTGTTCTCCCCTTTGTTGTCCCAGATGATGACAATTACTATGAGGACTCTATGCTGCCCTTGTTTGAGGAAGACTATGTGTTATAAACTGAACCCATGAGAGGCTTGGTAGAATTAGAGAGTGTGTGTCACACACACACACTTTACTTGAAAGTGCGTTCTTCCTTGTTAAAGTCTATCTTAAACCTAGATTATATGGATGCCTACCAGGATTTCGGGATCTTGTAATTCCACAGTGATCTACTCTTCTAGATAGAAAAGACCCCAATTTCTTGAATTTCTAGGTATGGTCATATAAAATTGATACTATTAACCCAACTTTTAAAAAATGAGAAAACCAAGGCATTTTAGAAAAATATGTGTTATCACATTATATATAATAGAGCTATTATATTCAGTAAAATGCAGGGTTTTAAACACATAGCTGTTTTTTGAGAAATATATAAAGTTGTCAAACTACTCTTAAAGTACTGGAGGCAGGACTTATACTCCTATTCTTTTTGCTGCCATTTTCTTAAACACAATCAGTAAAGTTACAGGAATTGGCACTGTCATATATTAAAACAATATGGTAAATAAGTAATTCATAATTCATTTGTTTTACAAAGTCTATTTGCAGAATGCCAAGTAGGTATAAAAAGGCACTATGCTGATAGCTCTTGGAGAAGAGAGAGCATCAACCCAAGGGCACAGGCACAAAAAAGTAGAGAAGAGAAAACACGAGAACGTGTAGTAGTTTTGTCCACCACATATAGAAGATCTCATAAAATCATGTGGTTTAAAGGCTTAGCAAGTAGATTCAGTGATCTTTGAAGGAAATGTAATCACATTTAAAAAGAAGGAAACACACACAAAAACTCCAAGCTATTTGCACAATGTACTCATGTATAACTAACTATTAGTAATGATATCCATCTTAGGACGACTTCTGTAACTTTTATTGTACTTTGAGGGGGTAGAATAGATTTATGTGTAAATTTTGGAAAACTGCTCACTGATAAAGCCATTACAGTAATTGCACTGGGTCTGTTTATTAATTTGTCACAATTAAGTCAATAAGAGCTTTACTAATGTCCTATTACTTGATTGGTTTTGAAAGTGATTATCTTAAGAACTCAACTTAATTGGAAGCCTCTCAATTTACAAGGTACATTAAACTCTCAGTAGCATCTTAAGATTATTCAACATATGCAGGTCAATTACCAGTAATCACTGTTTTGTATAAATGTTCCATAAAAACTATAGCATGACATGACAAAGGGGGAAAGTGAGATTTAATTAATAAGGCTAAACTCTAATTGACATGTCCAGGGTAAAAGGGCAACGTGAGCATTCATACAGCCTTCCTGAAACCGGGTCTGCTACTAAAAGTCAAATGAAGGAAATCTAGCACCGCTTTACCTTACGGATGAAGATAATCTGTCATGATTGCTACATCACCTAATTGTACTGCCTGTACTCAGGCCCAGCTGCACATTAATTTTCAGATTAATAATCACAATTCTTACTATTGCTCCATCACTTTTCCTTTTCCAGTGAATAAAAGAAACTGTAATCAATTATTGCTCATCCCGTTTTTCAAAACAGGGCAACTACAGCCATTACTGCATAAGCAGGAAACACGGAGTGGTTAACGCACCCGCAGAGATCGCGAGGACTTTAAAATTATTGGTTGTGATAAAAGTATTTTATATTGACCTTCCAGTCCCCACTCAAAGGTTCATTGCAGTTAGTTTAATATTTACAATGAGTAACAATTATAAGGGCTGAGAAAGTGTCTTTGATACCATATACCTATTCAAGAAATTTCATAAATCTTTAAGTTAAACTTTACTAATCAGATATTTTAAAAGTTTGCCCCGCACTGACAACATGAGCCTGGTCTGGAAAACAATCACAGGAAACCTGGTTGTTGTTTCATTAAAAACCGAGGATAGCGAGTTGCTTGAACAGATTATTCAACTGCTGACCTGTAAAGGCAATGTAAGAATCATGTGTTCTGACTTGTTCCTAATCTAAGTTCTGTACACAGAATACATTTCAAATCATCAAGGCTGATTTGCCACTGATTGTGTGAATAGTGTGAACAAAGCCGAGTCTGTAAAACACTGGTTATGTGCATTTGGAACACTTGAGATGAAAGCGGCTTTGAGTTGGCAGCATTCAAATAACTGTAATTGTCCTTAAGCAAAATCTTCCTGGTGTGTTAACTCCTTAAACCATGGGGATGTTGTGGGGAAAGTAGTAGCCATAGTTAACAATCCAGCCCCATGGGTTTTTGTACCAAGACTCTGTATCTACCAAAAATTGAAGAGTGAGTTAGGCCCATTACTGGACCCCACAAACCTCAAGTCATTTGTAAGGGATGCAAGCAATCCTCTTGGGATTGACTGTGTCTAAAGCGGCTACACGTTACCTTTGATAAATTTCTGCACTTTGATTACTCATATGCTGCAATTTAGCCTTAAAATGCAGGACCTTATGAAAGTATAGAACAAAACCCCCTTTTTCAGGAACTAATACATGGTTGAGTAAAAGGCCAGCTGGTTTACTCCATTCACACGTCAATGTTTGGCCACTGCCCCGCCAGCAGCACAGCGGAAGTGGTCTGTGGCTGGGGGGACTCACGGAGAGAAAGAGGGAAGGCTGGTACAGAGATGTAATGAGGACTGCTAGAGCCTGGGTTCGAAGACAGATAACGGTCTGCTCCTTCACGCAGGGAGTGAAAAAAGATTCTGACAACCCCATTTACCTGGTCATTAACTTCAATTACGACTGAATGAATGGGAAGAAAGGGAACGGTTCAGGCACTCTTAGGCCCTTCAATTCCTACTGCCTCACGACGCATGACTAAGAAAAGGGAAGTATCCTTTGCTCAGAATCGTTTGTCCCTTAAGTCTCAACAGAGGAGGGCTGCACACAGGTGCCATTTAAATTAAGCGTTACCATCTTTCTTGCCCACGTATAATAAATACATGCCTTTAGTTTGGTCAAGCTACTGCATTCCTGGCATGGACACAGCGATCTGAAGCTTGGCAAGAGGATGAAATGATCCAGAAGAAGTGGAGGATAGGGCTGCCTCTTTTCTTTGGCCCTGGAACGCCTTCGGGTGCAGGGCCAGGTCACCAGCTGCTGATAATAAAGTCACTGCCTGAAGCCACAAGAATGGCTTTATCAAAATGGCTCTCATTTTAAAGTTATCCCAAAGTCTTTAATTCAAAATATCTTTTTCCCCCTCTGCTATGTTAAAATGGCACAAAGTGTGCTTTCTAGTCTTATTGGATTAAATAAGAATAATAATAATGCAAGGGGGAGAAGGACATTGTAAACTCTTGTTGGGTCATCAGTAGCTGGAATTAACTTCTTTTTAGAAGAAGTGATGTACTGCTTAGATTTAAGTGAAAATGTTGGGTACAACAGCACTTTCCCTTTCTGTCGACGTTTGGGGTTGGCTGCCTCCCTGAGCAGCTGTGAGATTTAAGAATCTGAACAGCTCTGATGGTGGCTCATTCCTTGTATTATAGAAGTTCTCAAGTGTAACTTGGACCAGCAGCATCAATCTCTCCTATTAGCTGGGATCCAGTTTGAAACACCAATCTGGTCCTGGATGGTGTGGCTCAATGGATTGAGTGCCAGCCTGAGAATCAAATGGTCATCAGTTCAATTCTCAGGGCACATGCCTGAGTTGCAGGCCAGGTCCCCAGTACAGGGTACATGAGAGGCAACCACACATTGATGTGTCTCTCCCTCTCGTTCTCCTTCCCTTCCCCTCTGTCTAAAAATAAATAAATAAATAAAATCTTAAAACAAAAAGAAAGAAACTCCAACCTGGGGTCCTGTCCAAAACCCTATGAATCCAAATCTCTATGGATGGGGCCCAGCAATATGTGTTTTAATAAGCCCCCCAGGCAATTCTCATATAGTCTAAGTTTGAGACCCACTGTTCTACTTCAAGCTGGGCATTTTCAACCCATTTTCTAATCTTCTATACTTCAATAAGTTGACAATCAATGGGCAGGGAAGAGTTTTTGAAGTTCAATGAGAGGAGAAAGGAAGTTATCCTCAGGATATACATACTACACATAAAGCGGTGATTCTCACCCTAGCTGAATATGAGAATGCCCCCCCCCCAGGAGGCTTATAAAAATATCAGGACCTTACTCTTGGCAATGGAAACAGATTGAGAGTAGGGAGGCAGCAATGATATTTAAAAAAAAAAGTCCCAGTTATCCAAAGCACTGGGAAAGCACAGCATTACTGATGGAAAGTAAGTAACCAGAGCATCAGACCCTTGATGGAAGTAGCACAGCCCAGGAGGTAGGAAATGGAGTGTGTGTGTTTACAGCAAGAACTCACACGCCTTTCCACAGACTGGCTGTACCATACTGACTAAGCCCTAGCTAGCATGAGGGACTTGGGAAAAACATTACATGGTATTGCCTTACATTCTTCTTAAATATTATGGGTAAACAGTTCTTATTTGTAGAGGAGATGATTTAACAATAAATACAATTTTAGGGAGGAATTATTTTGACCCTATAAATTCCAAAATAATTTTAAAGTTAAATGTTTGAGCACAGAGCCACGATATCTCACAGGGACTACACAGACATTCTCTCCATATGTGCAGCTATTTCTACCAATACCATCTTCTTTCCTGATCTAAGGAAATGGACTTGAGCTTGAGAATAGATTAGAAGCACTGAGTAGCTAAAAAAATGGAAGACTACCATAAAAAGGCATCAGAACCAAGTTAGTTTTTGCCATGTTATTCTATCATATAAAATATTTTATAATGAAAATTTAGAATAAGATCACAAATTAATAATTCCAATTTACATTTACTTCATAGGACTTAGCAATGATTAATCTACATATTAATTCAATAGATTTCTACAAAAGCCTGATGAGATCATCAGGATAGATACAACTATTGTTGTTATTTTGGTTTTACTTATAAGAAGACAAACTCAGTTACGTGAACTATCCAAAGCCAAGAGCTATATCGGCAATGTTAATAAATAGCAGCTTTAACTAGGTTAACAATATCCTAATGTCTAATATTATTAACTATGCATATCAGTATTAAAACCTTAAAGTATGGTTATTACTGTTTCCAGAAGAGTTTAAATGGCTAAGTAAATTAAAATAGATAGAAAAAGAGGGAAGGAAATCTAATATAGTAAATCAATCAGAAAGCATAAAAATGTAAAACAGCTTAGCCTGAAATACCTGGTAAGACTGCAACTTGTTTTACTTTCCTAGAGTTTGTAGAACTTTGAATGTAACGGACCCATAACACATGTAATAACAGAGAAAACTGTAAGATGCAGCTCGGGGTCACTGCTCAGGGTTCATCCCTGCTGCGGACACTGTGTGGGGTAACCACAGGCTGTTTGCCCCTTAGAATACTGACAAATATTCTCTGTAACTTTGATCTGCTCATGTTCAGAAATTTGTTCCTTGATATTTTTTACATGATTCTTTTGATGTTAAGGTACAGAACTGTATTCTGTAATTCTTTCAAATCTGAAATCAGACATATTAAAAAATGGTTAGTAAATTTAATGGTTAAGAAGTTTATATTTCAACTGTCAAGTAAAACCACAAGGAGATATATGGAAAATATTTTTAAATTCTTTACTTAATTAGACTGTATTTCAGAGTTTGTGTCTATTAGAACTACCCAACTATAGTTTAATATTTAAGCATTTTATAATACTGAAGTATTAGGAAACCTAATAAAGGTGCTACTGCCTTTTGTTAAAAAAATATATATATATTAAATGCTTCATGCAGGATAATCTTTCCCTTTTGGAAAATTAAGTTATGTACTATTCTTAATGAAGGCCCCATTTCAGTTAAAGTAAAGCAATTTGCAATTAATTGTAATACAAACTGCAATGTAAATACTGATATAGTGTACACTTGCTCTGGATAGAGCAGTCAGTGAGTAAAACTTTACATGCAGGAAATAACAAGTGAGAGAGTTGCACCTCATTTATTGCCCTGCTGAGGAATGAGGGCTAGAATGAAGATCACTCATCTTCCAGAACATTCCTTGACGTGTGCAGCAGAAGCACATACTACAGACAGTTCTGCTAACCTAACAGAACCACCAGGAAAGTGTCATTTCAGAAAAATCCACAAAGAGAAAACAAGTGATAAAATGGTACGCAGTTAAAACTAACTCATTTATCAAGAAAGACAGAATAATTATTAGGAATGCCTAGAAGGTATGCCCTGTGATAGAAATGAATAATGAGAATAGCACCTATATTATTTAAAATTAAGAACACACTTTAGAAAACTCAAAATCTAGTGAGCTTACTCAATCTAGGCTTGAATTATACATATATATTTATATATATACTAATACATATATGGAAATGATGAAATTTTTGACTCTACAAACCTCAGAGGTAATTTTTCTTCTTTAGGTTGGAAGAAAAAATGCACTTGGCCCCTTGCTAATAGTAATAGCAAGATCAGACATCAAATTTTGACATTTACACATTAGAGAAATTGAGTTCTATAAAAATCTAATCTGTTAAAAAGCCAATGATTTTCTTTTAGCAGAGGTGTATGTAAGTCATACACTTTCCATCCTTAGTGGTGTGTTGTTGAAGCAAACGTGTTAGCCTACACAGGTAATGTGTATACTACCTAGGTATTTGTTCACATTATTATCGCTTGCTATTAAATCACAATTCCGATTAGTTTACAACTTAATATAGCAGCTCAGCTCTTGAATTAAGAATCTATTACAGGTGTAGCAGAAGAGATAATTACAAAATACTTCTTTTCTGAACAGATTTTTGGGGCAGAGTTCCTAACGTAGAATACCAGTAAATTATTTAGGTTCTCTGCTATTCTCAGTTTGCACAAATACTGAATTCCAATTTGGCTGATTGGTGTTTTGGCTCCAAATGTGTAAACCTCCCCAAGTCAAAATACTGCTTGCTTTAAATTCAGTCCAGTACATTCTTATTATCTCTCCTTGGCACAGACTCTTACGTTTGTCAATTACATGAGTGAGTGGATAATATAACATAAAAAATATATATCATGCTTTACCAACCAGGCTGTAGATACCCTGAGGAAAAGCCCATGTCTGTTTTCTTTTTAAATAAAGTGAAAAGAAGAGAACAGTCTCCCCAGGAACTAGCATAAAACCTTCATCAGAGCAGGGACTCAAATAAATATTTATTTTTACAAAGAAAAGGTAAAGAAACCAATTATCTTTAGGTAATAACCTGAATTCTAGAAAGATGTGAACAGATAATACCAAGAATTTCACATTTTTGTTAACAGATAGTTGTTGGTGAAGAGTAGCATCCATAACAATTTCGAAATTGGGAGGCAAGAGCGGAACTATATTACAGACGGCATAGCCGAGCCTCTCTGATCCTAAGTGTTGCCAAGAGTTGCAAAGCCAGTCAACAGTGCATACACAGCTATTTCAAAAAGCATCTTCAAGTACTTTTTTCCTCTTTGGGCATTCCTTCTACAGACACTCCCTTATTCCGAGAAGGTAATTAAGAAAATATGCTTGTGCCAGACATGTTTTTTCCTGTCTTCTTTAAAACCTGTACTCGTAACGGCCTTCAAAACACTAGAAGAGAAGCCCCATGGCAGCTCCCATGGCAGCTGTCCCTTATTCCCTGGCCCAAACAGGTTTCGATGAAACAGCATGTATGTCCAGGTTGACATTAGCAGTGTATCCTGAAATGTAATTGTTGCAGATAAATATGCAGTGTTTTCTTTCCCCCGGAGGAAATTAAAAGTCTTCCCATCAGCTGTCAGATAGACACTTAATTTCCCCTAATTTAACTTGAAAACATTAGAGAACACATAAATAAAATGGAACATTATTTTTCACTGCATACGATTTTCCTATAATCTTAGAAATTATACAACATCTATGTAAAATACTGTAAATGCAAAATAAGGTGTTAAGAAAAACTTGTATGTCCCTGTTAATGAAATTTCAAGGGGCACAGATGTGAAAGATAAAAGAGGATTCAGTATTTAATAGTTTTTAGAAGTATTCTTTTATGTACCAAAACATATCTCCATTGTACACTAAGGACAGATTTAACTAAGGAAAAATCCCCTTGGCTGTTAGAAATAAACACTAAGTAAAGTGAAGTATGCTTTAAAATAACCCAATTTCTTTTGCTTATTTCAAGAGAGGCCAGAACTAATTAAATGCTATTAGCACCTTATAATAACTGACTAAATTTTTGCGAAGGTGTAGGCCCACACGTCTCTCTGTTAGTTTTGGCAGGTCTTTGTGTAATTTTCCTCCTTCCCAGGAAGCAATGAGAGCTAGTTCCACGGAATCTTAGAGTAGACAGTTAGAGTGATCACTCATTCTACTATTTTCAGTTTGTCAGCTTTTAGAATCCAAAAATATGTGTACTCAGGAATATGCAATTAATGAGGAGAGGGTCATGTTTCATCAGAATTTTGAAGTGGCCAGTGAACCTGAAAATTTTCACAAAATAATGATTAAAGTAGCCTAATGATCAGTTTAAAAATAAGCCTGGAGAGCTGAAATAATTGCTCTAAGGACAAACCTACAGCACCTCTAGAATACCTAGAACTAGGTCTCTTGATAACCAATTACCGCACTGTACTATTCTGCCCATATCATTTTTCTCAGAGCGTAGGTCGGGCAAAATTGTGTGAAGGGTGCATGGTGTTTTTGTAACCAGATTTCATTTCAGGTAACAGAGTGGTTTCTAGGTCAGAATACTGTCTCTAAATACAAAGTCTAAAGATGAGGAAGGTAATAAAAGTAGTCTACGTGAGTCAAAAAAGAAAAACAAACCTCAAATGCCTCGTTGCCTCTAAGCCAAGCTCCCACCCACTCCTGCCTTAAGACCCTGCAGCAGCATATGCTCTGGTCTCCAAGGTCACAGCAAAAGCCTCAGGAACCTTCCAAGGACAAGCAGATCCCAAGACATCACATTATGGAGTAGAGAACTACCTCAACTAACACGGGCAGGCTGTGGGGACTCTCCCCACCTCGCTGCCTCAGCACCACTGCCCCTGTCCAACCACACACACACGCACACACACACAACACACACACACACACACACACTATTGACAGGTACAGGATGATTTCAAGGTATCCATATGTAACATACAAATGAAAACAATGCATGACATTTAACTGATAATCCTGCCAAACCACTTACGCATCTTGACATTTATAAAACAAGAAAGCGGTTTAATTTACGGCTGGGCAGCAGCAACGGTGTATGTAAACATCAGAGTACGTATTCCAGCTCTACCATTTATATATAGGATGATGCCAGGCAAATGACTTAATCTGTCTGTGACTCAAGTTCCTTGTCATTAAAATGGAGATAACAACAGTGCTGACATTTTTGGATTGTTACGAGGATTAAATGTGGTAATATGTGTAAAGTGTCTCTAACAAACCTTCATGTTTTACAATTTTACAAATAGCTATCATCATCATTACCAGAAGGCACATATACACTTAATTACTTATAGGGAAGAAAGAGGTAAGAAGGAAGCTAAAAATAAAACTGTTTATTAACGAAAGGCTCAAGCTATCATGAAAATTCAAACAATTCCCTAGGACGATACCAGAAAGTCTTCAGCCCAGGTGTTTCTGGAGGCCATATTCCCATGGACTTGTCACACCAGGGTTCTCCACCCCAATTGGACAAGGAGGTCGGTTTGATCTGGGTCGGTGAGCAGTCCCCCTCCTTCCTGTGAAGGTGGGTGGGGCAGCCTCACGTACTCCAGGTCTCATGCAGGGGAGATCTGATTAGTTTGTGTGTTCTGTCTCTGAAATGCTTTTGTGACAATTTTAAACATAATGGGATGCTCTTGGAATCTACAGAGACAGTTTCACTGAGGCAATGCACCAGGATAGTGCAAACCTCTCAAATGACACCTGGCTTCGGTCACTCTGTTGGGGTCGTGCTGTCCCAGGACAGAAACCCATCTAAGGCCACAGAACACTAGAGAATTAACAACTTTCGACACAAGGACAAATGGCAAGACTCCCAGTGATGTAAGTGGCCGACATCACACAACTAATTATCCATCCAGTGTCTATTTCAACTTAAAATATTTTGTCAAAAATGAAGAGTTTTACCTTTTTATATTCAGCAATGCCCAAGGTATTCCAGAGGGAGTATGAAATGCAGGTAGCAATTTTACCCCAAGTTCCACTGCTTTCTTTCGAAATATCTGAAAAGTTAAACAGTGAAGTAAGCTACTGTTGTAAGCAAAACAAAATGACTGTACTACCATCTCACATTTAGCACTTTTCTACTTTAAAATGCTCCACATATGAAAAAGTTAAAGTTTCTCAAATTCTAAGAATTTCTAAATTAACAGAATTACCTAGGAAAGCAAGAGTGGCCCAAGGGCCATTGTGCTGTGGGGTATTTATTCCAATTTTGGTTGCACATTAGCATCACGTGGGAGACTTTAAATAATACTGATGTCTTGGTTATACTCCTGAGATTCTAATTTCCATGGTCTGGGGATTCCAGATCAGAATACTTTATTTTTTTCTTACAGATTTTACTTATTTATTTTTAGAGAGAGGGGACGGGAGGGAGAAAGAGAGGGAAAGAATGAAACATCAATATGTGGTTGCCTCGTGCACACCCTCTGCTGGGGTCCTGGCCTGCAACCCAGGCATGTACCCTGACTGCGAATCCAACCGGTGACCCTTTGGCTTGCAGGCCGGTGTTCAATCTGCGGAGCTACACCAGGCAGGGCCCAGATCGGAATATTTTAAAGCAGAATAGGTGATGTCAGGAGAATCGAATGTGCAAGCCAGGGGAGAACCACTGTTGTTGGTGGGTAAGTCTTGCACTGAAAATCAGGAGATCTGGCCCATTCTCTCTTTACTTGTTTACCATGGTTCAGTGAAAGGGGACCAGAGGGAATGGGTGGGGTAGTAAAGGGGACAGGGGACCAAATACATGGTGATGGGAGATGATCTGGCTGTGGGTGGTGGGCACCCGTGCAACGTGCTGTATCGCAGAATTGTGCACTTGAAACCTACAGAATCGTATTAACCAATATCACCCCAATACATTTAATAAAATAATAAAATAAATGTAACACCCACAAAAAAAGAAAATAAATTATAAAAACAC
>PVKM010009086.1:0-37600 GCA_004027735.1 Carollia perspicillata | reverse complement strand
AGGAAAATCTTCAACAGCAAGAGAAGTGACGACAAAGTGTTGATCCCTGTGACCTAAAACTTCCCCTTTGAAGGCCCAGCACCTGGGAGGGGACAGAAGACAAAAACGAGGAAGTCTGACTGGGACATTCACAAATAAAGGCAGGAAAGAATGAATGAAGAGAACAAATCAAAATATCCTGAGATAGTAAGGACATTTGCTCGTCTCCAGCCTGAGGCCAGATGAAGCAGGAAAAGCGTTTCATAACCACAAGCTCATTCTCACGTTTTAGGACCAGTTACGCTGCCTAAAGCTGCATCAAAACCTCTGAAGCTGACCATTTATTTCCCACCGTTAGTAAAGCCTGGCAGTAATAAAAGGAGATCCTTTCCAGAGAAATATACCTTCACTCCAAGCCACAAAAATAACCATGACGTTCCAGCAAAGACAAGTTCATGATAAAAAGTTGCATAACAGGAGTAGGGAGGTGAGCAAAATGGTTGAAGGGAGTCAAAAGGTACAAACTTCAAGGTGTCAGATAAATAAGCCACAGGGATCTAATACAGAACATGACAACCGTAGTTAATAGTACTGTGTTGCATATCTGAAAGTTGCTAAGAGTAAATCTTAAAAAAGTTCCCATCACAAGGAACGAACACCCCATAACTATGTATGGTGACAATATTAAGCAGATCCGTTGTGGTGATCATTTCATAATGTGTACCAATATCAAATCATTATGTGGTACACCTAAGACTGATATAATGTCATATGTCAACTATGCCTCAATTTTTTTTTAAGTTGCAAAACATATAATGAAGCAAAACTTCACAGGTGGGACTACAGAAACAAAAGACAGACACAACCCATTGACAAAAACTTCAAATATATTAATTATCAGATATTCAATATAAAATATATTTTATATTTATATATATAATATATAAATGGAAAGAAATGGAAAAGGGCCTCAAAAGTAGGAGTTAGGGGAAAGATATTATCAAAATTAACCAAGCATAATTTAAATTGAAACCCAGTGAACAGAAATATGTATAAAGAACTCTTATAAATCAATAAGAGCACCACAAACAGACAAGTGAGGAAAAGACCAAATGAAATGGACAGACAGACATTTTGCAGGAATGCAAACACATACAGCTAATAGACATATGAAAAGATGTTTGGCATCATTAGCAATGAGAGTAAAGTGTATCAAACTTATGGTGAGATAACATATTATATGTATTCGATTGGTAAAACAGTTTTAAGTCTAATATTACTGTGTGCCTAAGGCAGAATGGCTCATAGCCAGTGAAGTGTAAGTGATGCAAGCACTTTGAAAACCAGCCTGCAGGTATCAGCACATACACTGAACATTTACACAGTTCATAAAAACTCTGTTCTGGACAACTAAATTGCAAACTGTCCTTTCTTTCTTGGTAATCGACATTGCATATTTTGTCAGTTATCTCACAGTATCTAGACTGCTACAATCTCTATTATCATTTCTATTTTAGCCATAGAATACACACACACACACACACACACACACATTTATCCCAACTAAACACAAAACTGTGTGAACGTGAACAGCAACAAAAAATGAATCTTATTCTTAATGGTTACTGTAAATAATTTCAATCATGGCCCTTATGATTTGGAGTCACTTTGCATTAAGGAAAATAACTTCTGAATGTACAGTGTTTACAAATGTAAGACAGCTTACAAGACCAACTTTGCCATAAAAGTCTACATAAAAATTCCTTCTGGACCCTAGAATTCTTGTCCTAGGCCTGTTGTGAAGATTCAGCCCTACTCACTGGAGTTCCACCAAACAGGAATGCGTAGATGGGTAAACAATTCTCACTTGTTTAATGAGGGAGTGGAGTATAGATACATGGAAGTGAAACTATCAACCTTTAACTCACGCCCCTGGAAACAAATGTAGGATTATAATGGAATGATGAAATTTAGTAAACCGTTACATTGGTGAATCTCATTCAGTTAGCAGGTATCAAAAACATAAACCAAATGGCTGACTTTAAATAAGTCACACATCACAAGTGGAGAAAATTATCTTTGCGTAGGAAAAACACTAGTAAGTGTACATAATATCTTGTCTTGAGTACATTGAAAGTGATGAGTTGAGGGTGTATTGGTAAGACAAGCTAAAAAAAGAAGAAAACCTTGAAATTTTTGGTGCCTAACACGAATGGTCCATTCGAGGGAAACCTCATGAGTGTGATATATGAATGTCTTTTTCAATGTTAAAATGTGTTGTCGACTTAATATATAACTAAAATGCATATCAAATCACCACCATTTTTCTTTTTCCACATACATTAACATTTTCCTCAAGTGTGTAAGCAACTTTGCAAATGTAAAAGTAGTACATGTTTTCACTGAAGCTTTTGAGACCTAATTCCATTCCATGAGCTGTCACTCAGCCACTGTAGAAGTACACTTTGGTAACGTAGACGGCCTACTTGCAGTCTTACTGCAGCGTCTGTTAGCAGAAACAACAGAGCTGGAAAATATGGCATCACTTTCCAATTACAAGAAATCTGGATTCTTAGCTAAAAGTGCACATCATGATTAATTTTTCATAGTTAGCCAAAGTTCAAAACAAGTGCTAATGTTTTCTCTTAATTTCATTCACTTTGTGCCTTTTTTTGGTCATTAAAATCCCACACACACACTTGACATATATTTTAATGTAAGTTATTTCTTTGTGAAATGCTAATCTTCAGCCCCTTTTTTGTACTACTATTAATAGATTCCAAATTGGTTAGTTTTTAAATCATTATTTTAAAGCTTGCATTCCAGTAAATCAAATAAAAGTTTAAACAAACTGGCCAAGACACTGTTTTTATGTATAATCATGTTTTATACCTATCTTTATTGAGAAAAAACAATTACACTACATGTCAGTCCTGCACTGGAAGAATTCTTTCCCCTTGGTGTGTTTTGAGATTTGAAAATAATTGTTTACTCCAAAAACCTATTATTTTCTCTACTGAGGAACCCAATGTAGAACTTGTCCTGACATTTTTTATTACTGCTTTTATAAGAATCAGTAGGTATCTAAATGTTAAGGCATGTGTGATCTTTGAAAAAGTATTCTTTTATCTTTTCAAATTAAAGTTGTATAAAAGTTTCAATATCTTACCTTAAATTGATTAATCGTTCCTTTCTAGGATTCAAGCATTGTGACATCCAAAGAGAAAACATTCGATTTCGATACCTAGACTTTGGAACAATAAGGAGTGAAGCCCCACACACTGTAATCCACAGACTGACTTAGATGCTGTTTGACCAGCAGCGTAGATAGCAAATGAACCAGGCAACCGGTCTGATCTATAAGAACCAAATACTTTCATTATATTAAGGTAGTGAGTAAAGAAGTATAATATTTTTATTAATCCCTTGAATATATTCAGTGGATTGGATGTGACTTCATAATGGTACTACAATTATATTAAAATATTTCTGGAATTAAAAAAAAAGAAAAGAAAAACATTCTGGCATTGTTTCCTAAAGTTAATATTCAGGTATACCCTATGAATCGTATACTGACACACATGTATACTTCCATTAAGCATATACCCAAGAAAAACTCTTGCACATGTAGAGTAAGAAGCATGTACAAGAAAAGTTGCAGTACCACTTAAATGATTTGCAAAGGCCTGGAATCAAATGTGCATTTACAAAAGAGTGAATGAACACACAATGCCACATTAACATAAGATTCTAAATGAATACACTACAGTGACCTGCAACGATATGGTTAAATACTAGCAATGTAGTTTTAAGTGAAAAAAGTGAGTCCCGAATAATTACATGCCCTCCCTGGTATGGCTCAGTGGACTGAGCACTGGCCTGTGAGCCCAAAGGTCACTGGTTTGACTCCCACTCAGGGCCGGTGCCTGGGGTGTGGGCCAGTTCCTGGAGTGCAAGAGGAAGCTGATCCATGTATCTCTTACATACTGACATTTCTCTCCCTCTCTTTCTCCTCTTCTTCCCTTTGCTCTAAAAATAAATTAATGTAAAAAAATAATTACATAAACTATGAATATTTTTATTTAGTTAAAAGCAACTAAAATTTTCAAATACGAGCTTTTAAGGAATACAGGGAGATGTAATAGAGTGTGAAAAGGGAAACGAGAATAGTAAATAAAGGTGTTTCGGAATGGGTAGAGAGAGGTAGGTGGCTGGCTGGAAGGGAGCGTTCACATGGTTAGATGTAGGTTACTGCCAAAATCCTAGCTTCTGTTTTGAATGGGGGGTTGTGGGTGCCTACGAGATTAATTCAGTAATTAATAAAACAGGGCCTGCATCAGCCAATGACAGCAGTGTGTCCTAAATCAGCCATCTTAATCTCTGTTCGCCCCTCTTTATCACTATCATATCACCTAAAAGCCCTGTCGCTCATAACTACGTTGGTGGGGCATTTTATAGCTCAAAAAACTTTGTCAAAATATTATCTCATGTAACCCCTGCCATAATCAATCCTATGAGGCATATATTGCTATTCATCTCATTCTTTAAGCATCAGTGAAAACTATGGCTCAAAGATAGGAAGCTATCGTTACAATTTAAATCTAGGTCTTAAAACTCCAAATTCTGTATTCTTTTGTACATGAGCCTGAAGAATACCTATCTTCCCTAATGTTTCCCATCACCTACTTCAAATCATGCAATATTTAAGAGATCATGAAGAAACAATAAAATTACACCTCCAAATCACCACGGCAAAAGCCAAAACTAATAACTTCAAGAGAGAAGTTTCCTCAGAACACTAGAGGATCTCCTTCCCAGCTTGAATAGGTCCATGTTGGGGCCTATTATCTCTACTCCCACAATTTTCCATTGTACACAAACACCTCTGAACAAGTTCTTATGAGGTTCTATTTGGAACCCAAGTCAAAGACTTTGAGATATTCCCAGGGTCCTGGACACATTTACAGGCTCTATCCATACCATCAGACCTATGATCAGACACTTTTGATACACTTTTCCATTATATGTTTGAAAGTGATTAACTATTTAAATAAATTTTGTTGAAATGCTTTTCTTATCATTTTAAATTTTATTTATGTACGACTATACAAAACTTGAATTGCAACTGCCCAGTTAAAATAATGATATAATTTTGTCATCATTTATTTAAAGACCATTTTAAAGTTCAAGTTCCAAAGTTCATATTTTAGAATCAATAATACATTTAGATCTCGGTCATTCCAAAGGCTTTTGAAGAGCTCACATGCTAAACACAGACTAGAGTAGACACAGCACCTGGCCAGGAGCAAAGGCTAGACTATTGGTATGGATGGCAGAGGGCTGCCCAAGGTCCATCCCCAGAGCCACTGAGACCTCAGCACAGGCGAACTCATCCACCACACTGCTCATCCCTTGGCAACTGCCCCAAATTCAAGCTCCAAAGGCAACTCTCATCTCACAGACTAGCATCTTCCTGCTACCTGTACCTCTTTCACTGCTGCCCACCTGGACAACTTTTTAAAGGTGTTCTTTGGAACCTCCATTTCACTGTCAACAAGCTGTACCCCATCACGGAAAGTGCCATCTCGGGTTTTTATGAGAGATCCAAGATGGCAGAGGAGTAAGTGGAAGCTGCACTAGCCTCCTCCCAGCACCAATCTGGAACTGCAACTAAACTATAGAGAAATCATCCAGAATAACCAATCAAACAAAAGCTGGAAGGAGGCCTTATAATTACAGACAGACAGAAGAAACAGCTTCACCACAATGTGACTGGTACAGAGTGGGAAGAGATATGAGAGGGCTGGCTGGGCTCCCATGGGCAGCAGCTAAAGTGCCAGAGAGAAATTTTAGCGGCCAGGGTGTTCTCCCTAAGAAGTACAGAGTATAAACCCAAAGCTGGGCTCCCCAGCCGACAGCACCAGAGCCAGAAAGGATTTTCATTTGTTACCAGAAACTCTTGGAGTTCTTCCTTGATCTCATTGTTTAACCATTCATTATTTAATAGCATGCTATTCAGTCTCCATGAATTTGAATTTTTCCCTTGAGGTTGGTTTCTAGTTTCAAGCCATTGAGATCCAGTAAGTGCTTGATAGAGTTTCAGTTTTCTTTACTTTGTTGAGGCTTGTTTTGTGTCCTACCATGTGGTCTGTCTTTGAAAATGCTCCAAATGTATTTGAAAAGAATGTGTATTTTGCTTTTTTGGGGTGAAAGGTTCTGTATATATCAATTAAATCCATTTGATCTAGAGTGTCATTCAATGCCACAATATGCCTGTTGATTCTTTGGAAGACCTATCCATTGTTGGCAACAGGGTGTTAAAATCCCCTACTATGAGTGTGTTACTGCTGATATCTTTCTTGAAGTCCTTCAAGGTTTTCCTTATATACTTGGGTGCTCCTGTGTTGGGTGCATGTATGTTTACAAGGGTTATATCTTTTTTTAATGGATTATTCCCTTAAGTATTATGAAGTGTCCTTTTTGTCTCTTTTTGTGGACTTTGTTTGGGAGTCTATTTTGTCTCATATAAGTATTGCTACTCCAGCTGTTTTTTCATGCCTGTTTACTTGGAATTTTTTTCCATCCCTTCACTTCCAGTCTGTGTACATCTTTTGTTCTGAGGTGTGGGTCACTTGTAGGCAGTATATATGTGGGTCATGTTTTCTTATCCATTCAACTACCCTATATCTTTTGATTAAAGCATTTAATGCATTTGCATTTAAGGTTATTATTGATACATACTTATTCATAGCTATTTTTCCCTTTGTACCTCTCTCTCTCTCTTTCTCTTTTTCTTCATCCTCTTAAAGCAGTTCCTTTAGCATCTCTTGCAATGCTGTTTTGGTGGAGATGTATTCTCTTAGCCTTTTTTTTTTTTTTTTTGGTCTGAGAAACTCCTTATTTCACCTTCCATTCTAACTAAGAGCTTTGGTGGGTACAGTAGTTTTCATTGCAGGCCTTTGCTTTTCATTACTTGGAATATTTCTTGCCATTCCCTTCTGACTTATGGTGTTTCTGTTGAGTAATCAGCTGATAGCCTTATTGGAGCTCCCTTGTATGATACTTCCTATTTCTCCCTTGCTGCCTTTAAGATTCTCTGTCTTTAATTTTGCCATTTTGATTATCCTGTGCCTTGTAGTGGGCCTCTTTGGGTTCACCTTGATTAGAACCCTCTGTGCTTCCCGGACTTGTGTAACTTTTTCTCTCATCAAATTAAGGAAGTTTCCTGTCATTACTTTTCCAAACAGGTTTTCTATCCCTTGTTCCTCTTCTTCTCCTTCTGGTATCCCTATTATATGGATATTATTACTTTTCATGTTGTCCTACAGTTCCTTAAACACCTCTTCATTCTTTCTGAGTCTCTTTTTTGTTTTGTTGCTCTGTATGGGATGTTTTTTCTTCCTTGTCATCCAGTTCACTGATTCAGTCTTCTCCTTCAACTAGCCTGTTTTTAATTCTTTCTACTGTGTTCATCATTTCAGGTATTGTATTCTTTTCCTCCTGACTCTTTTTGATAGTTTCTATGTCCTTTTTCATGCTGGTGTAGTTTGCAGTAAGTTCCTTGTAGCTTCCCTGTAGTTCTTCGTAGTTCTCACTGAGCTCATTGAGCATCCTTATAACCATTATTTTGAACTCCATGTCTGATAGTTTGCTTGCCTCTATTTCATTTAGCACTCTTTCTGGGGATGCTTCCTTTCCTTTTGATTGAGGATTGTTTCTTTGTCTCCCCATTTTAGATGACTCTCCTTGTTTGTTTCTCTTTCTTAGATTGATCTGTCTTGACTCCCTATCTTTGTGGTTTGACCTTCTGTGGTAGGAGACCTTGGGATTCAGTGTTGCAGTCTCCTCGATCTCCCTGATGCTCTTTATGCCATTTATGTGGGCTCTCTGGTTGTAATTGGGTGTTGGTCGTTATTGGGTCATTCTTTTGGGCCCTTCCTGCCGGCTGGCTGAATGAGAGTCACTCTACCCACCATGTCTTGTGTGCTGTTGTACAGGCACTGCCAGCACAAAACCAAACACCCCAGGAAAGAAACCCACACCCACAAAAATGACCCCAACCCATAATCACACCATCAACAGCAAATGAACCAATATTAACAAAGGTGTTAAGACTATTATAAGAAAGCAAAAATGCATATGAGGTGATGACTAACTGAAACAAAAATGATTTTGAGCAGTAGGGGGAAGAAATAAAAGTAGGAAATACAGACAAGACAAAGACAGAAAGGAAGTAAAATTTACATCATAAATAACAAAAGAGGGAAGAAAGAGGAATGGTGTAAGAGAAGGGAAGCGTATGGTGTTAGGTTTAAACATAAATTTTTAAAAATAGTGAGAGAGAGAACAAAAAAAAATAGGAACCAAATTGGAGAAAAAGATCCACCTAAGGACCATAAACAACAAATGAGCAAAGAGTAATATAGGTGGGATGGGAATAAGAGGGAAAAAAGAAAGAAAGAAAATCTTAAGAGATGTCTAGAGGAAAGAGCAGTGATTTTGAGAGGATAGAGGGAGAAGGAATACTAGGAGTGAGGAACGAAAACCAGGATAAAACAAGGAAAAATTAAAATTTAAAACAAAAACAAGAAAGTGCAGGAGGAAGGCAAAATGGAGTAGGAGAGGGGAATGGTAAAATTTGAGATTTAAAATACAAAAATAGTGAAGATATAGAAATAAAATTGAAGAAATGCAACAACAACCACCCTGTCCACAACCAACAAGCAAAAATTGATAAAGGTGGAGAGAGAATAAGGGTACTTTAAGAGCATGAAAAAGAATGTGAAATGACTAATGACAACAAAAATGGTTTTGAGAGGCTAGAGAGGGGAGGAATACTGAGAGTAGAATGGAAACAAGTTGTAGCAAGAGAGAAAAAAATTAAAATGAAAATGAGAAGAGGAAAGAAGCTAGTGAAATGGAGTAAGAGAAGGGAGGAGCAAAATTTGAGATTTGAAACAAACTATTATATAAAAACTAGTGACCTTATAGGCACAAACTTGAAGGACAAGAAATGAATGTTAAAAAGCCACGTAGAAGAGAAAATAACGCAAATCATGAGGAAGGCTTTGGTGGCGGCATTCATTTCGTAGAATCTAGTGTTTACAGCTGTCTTCTCTTTCTGGACCCTCCACCGGTCAGATGGTATCCCAGTCTGGACCTAGGCAGCCTGTTTGAGACAACGGGTGATCCACAGTCTGTGCCTGTCCCCTTCAGTTGTTCATCTAGTCACTCTGTAATCATCAGTCAGGCTCAAGCACCACAGGGTGGGGCAGAGCAACTCCTGGGGGTGGCGATATTGCTTCCCTTCAGGCTGATGCCACTCAGAGAGGAGTGCTCTGCCTGAGAGAGATGGCTTCTGCATTATCCGGGATGACTCAGCACAGGGATCCTGGCAGCTAGCTGCTCCCACAGTTCTTTCCCCAAGGCCACTGTCCCCAGACTCTCCTCAAGTGTCTCTAGTCCACTCTGGCTGCCTCTTGCCACATCCCAGGGTAGATGGTTGCAAACAAAATTTTATGCATTGGCGTTTTAAGAAGCTCTTGTGTCTACTACCATCTCTCCCTGGCAGACAAAAACATACAATAGTCTCAAACCTATGGGACACAGCAAAGGCAATCTTTACAGGGAATTTCATAGCGATACAGGCCTACCTAAAAATGATAGAAAAATATCAAATAGCCAACCTAAGCCTACATCTACAAGAACTAGAAGAACAAGAAACAAAGCCCAGAATAAGTAGAAGGAAGGAAATAAGATCAGAGCAGAATTAAATGGCATAGAAACTAAAAGAACAATTCTAAGGATCAGTAAATCCAGGAGCTGTTCTTTGATAAAATAAACAAAATTGACAAGCTTTTACACCAGATTCATCAAGAAAAGAGAGGACCCAAATAAATAAAATCAGAAACAAAGAGGAGAAATTACAACAAATGCCACCGAAATACAAAGTATTGTAAGAAATTACTATGAACAACTATATGCCAAAAAATTGGACAACCTGGGTAAAATAGACAAATTGCTATTTTCCAAAACTCAGTTAAGAAGATGCAGAAGGCCTAAATACACTGATAGCAAAATTGAAGCAGTGATCAAAAAACTCCCAACACACCAAAGCCCTGGATCAGATGGCTTCATAGGCAAATTTTACCAATTTTTTAGGGAAGAGATAACCCTATCCTTCTCTAACTATTCCAAAAAATTCAATAAAAGGGAAGATACTCAAATTCTTTTTATGAGGCCGGTATTATTCTAATTCCCAAACCAGATAAAGACACAACAAAGAAAGAAAACTATAAGCCAATATCACTGATGAGCATAGATGTTAATCTATGATGAACATAGATCCTTGACAAAATATTGGCAAACCACATCCAGCAATACATTGAAAAGATCATACACCATGATCAAGTGGGGTTCATCCCAGGAATACAAGGATAGTATAATATTTGCAAATCAATAAACATAATACACCACATAAACAAAATGAAAGACAAAAATCACGTGATCATATCAACAGATGCTGAAAAAGCATTTGATAAGCACATCAACCATTTATGATAAAAACCCTCAGCAAAGTGGGATTAGAGGGAGCATACCTCAACATAACAAAGGTCATATATAAGAAACCTACAACCAAATCATAGTCAACGGGCAAAAACTAAAAGCTTTCTCCCTAACATCAGGAACAAGACAAAGGTATCTGCTTTCAGCACTTTTATTCAATATAGTATTGGAAGTCCTAGCCACTGTGATTAGACAAGAAAAAAAGGCATCCAAATTGGAAAGGAGGAAGTAAAACTGTCAGTATTTGCAGATGACATGACAGTGTACATTGAAAACCCTGTAGGCTCCACCAAAATACTACTCGACCTAATAAGTGAATTTGGCACAACAGTGGGATACAAAGTCAATATTCAGAAACCGAAGGTATTTTTGTATACCAACAGTAAAATATTAGAAACAAACTAGGAAAAAAAATCCCATTTACAATAGAAACAAGAAAAATAAATTACCTACCTAGAAGTAAGCTTAGCCAAGGAGGTAAAGGACCTGTATTCAGAAAACTATAAAACACTGAAGAAAGAAATTAAAAGAAGATATAAATAAATGGAAGCATATACTGCATTCATGTGTTAGAATTAACATCATTAAAATGTCCATACTACCCAAAGCAATCTACAAATTTATGGCAATCCTTATTAAAATACTGATGACATATTTCACAAATTTAGAGCAAATATTTCAAAAATTTTAATGGAACCAAACATGACCATGAATAGCCTCAGCAATCTTGAGAAAGAAGAACAAAGCAGGAAGAATTGCAATATTTGATATCAAACTACATTATAAGGCCACCGTAATCAAAATAGTCTGCTATGGGCATAAGAACAGATACATAGAGCAATGGAACAGAACAGAGAGCATAGAAATAAACCCATATCTCTATAATCAATTAATATTTGACAAAGGGGGCAGGAGCAGAAAATGGAGTAAAAATAACCTCTTCAACAAATGGTGTTGGGAGAACTAGACAGGTACATGCAAAAAAATAAAACTAGACAGCCAACTTATAGCACATAAAAGAATAAACTCAAAATGGATAAAAGGCTTAAACATAAGCCATGACACCATAAAAGTCCTAGAGGAGAACATAGCCAGTAAAATTTCAGATATCCCATACAGCAATATTTTCACTGATATATCTCCTAGGGCAAGGAAACTAAAGGAAAGAATAAACAAATGGGACTACCTCAAATTAAAAAGCTTCTGCATGGCTAAATAAAATATTATCAAAATGAAAAAGGGAACCAACCATATGGGAAAACGTATTTGCTAATGATAACTCGGACAAGAATTTGATCTCCAAAATATATAAAAAACTCATACAACTCAACATCAGGAAGATAAACATTCCAGTTAAAAAATGAGCAAAGGACCTGAACAGACATTTTTCCAAGAAGAACACACAGAGGGCCCATAACTATATGAAAGGATGCTCAGCATCACTAGCCATCAGAAGAGATACAAATTAAAACCACATTGAGATACTGACTCGAATTGGTCAGAATGACCATCATTAACAAATCAGCAAACAACTGCTGGTGAGGATGTGGAGACAAGGCAACCCTAGCGCACTGGTGGTGGGAATGCAGACTGGCGCAGCCACTGTGGAAAACAGTATGGAATTTCCTCAAAAAACTAAAAATGGATCTGCCTTTTGACCTGGTGATTCCACTCCTGGGATTATACCTTATGAATCCTGAAACACCAATTCAAAAGAACCTATGCATCCCTATATCTGTAGAGTTGTTTACAATAGTCAAGTGCTGGAAACAGCATAAGTGCTCATCAGTAAATGGGTGGATAAAAAACTGTAATACATTTACACAATGGAAAACTGCACAGCAGAAAGAAAGGCACTCCTACCTTTCACAACAGCATGGACAGGACTGGAGAGTATTATGCCAAGTGAAATAAGCCACGTTGCAAAAAACAAATACCATATGATCTGACCAATAAGAGGAACCTAATGAATGAAACAAACAAATGAGCAAAACAGAACCAGAGGCATGGAGCAAGGAACAGACTGATAGTGATCAGAGGGAAGGTGAGAGGGGAATAATGGTGGAAAGAGGGAGAAAGGACTAGTTAAAGAGCATATATAAATGACCCATGGACATGGACGACAGGGTGGGGATTGACTGTGGGAGCAGGGCGTGGGCAGGGCAAGGAAGAGCAATGGGGGAAAACTGGGACAATGTAGTAGAACAACAATTTAAAAAAAAAGAAATTCCTAACAGAAAAAAGAAACTGCCATCTCCACTTCACGTCTTACTTTAATCACGTGTAAGTGCCTGCCCTCTGCATTCCTGCATTTCTCCAACAGAGGCTGTTCCTTCTCCCAGGCACCCCATCAAAAGTCTGCCCCTCTCTGAAGTCTAAAGTCATCAACCAACACCACTTACTTCTCTCTGAACTCTCTAACCTCTGGCCACACCCCCTCATTGACTGAGGATTTGGCACCTGACTCACTGCTGTTTCTCCACAATGAGTGTCGTCATCATCCGGGAAGATTTCCACATCACTTGGATGAGCCATCCAACACTTCAACCACAAAAGTTCCTAACCTCATGAACTCAAATAATCTTCACCTTCTCTCTTCTGATCCTTGGCTACTCTCTGGATGATGACATCACCTGGAAATGAATCAAATCTAAAAACAGTCTTTCTAACCCAACAACATGACCTCAAATATCTGGCTCTCCAATTCTGTCACTCCTTTTCAAATTAATGAGCCTTCCAATCCTTTTTGCTCTTGGTTGGATCCACGACTGTCCTCTTTTGATTTCCGGTCCTTCCTTGTTGGGTCTCATGATGCATTATTTCAAGCATTCTCTTGTCATCAATATCCCAGCCACCTTCCCTAGAGCTGTCCATTCCACCTTCTGTCTTGGATCAGCGAAAACCTTCACCTTAACTCCTAATCCTAAATTGCTGAAACCTGCTTTGAAACCTGCAACCAAGCAGTTCAATACCTCAACAAATATAAAAGTATCTAACATCAACTGGACCCTCAGCATTGTTGATACTGATAGACTGTGTAACTGGACTAGTGGGACCAGGCTGAGGGCACAGAATAGGAAGGGCTTCCAGGGGAGATGGAGCCAGGTCACAGAAGCCACACTCCTCAGGGACAGAGGTCGGAGGTTCAAGCACTGAGGATATGGTATGCAGCCAGGCAATACTTTCGCAAAGAGCCCAGGGCCATGACCAGGACACTGAGTTTCACAACACTGCGAGGCTATTTAAACCAAGTTCAAGTCTTGCAGATACTCCATCCCCAGTGGAGGTCCTGCTCCAGGCTGCAGGTGCCCCACCCTTCCCACTGAGGCCACCCTTGCTGCCTGAGAGGCCACGCAGGGTTTCTAGGTTTCCTTTACTTAGGATGTTTGCCAATGGGCCCCAAGTGTGGTTAGCTGGCTTCATATGGGGCCTAGTGCTTGGCAGGTTGTGGAGTTGTCAGAGTGCTTTAGAAGTCTCCCTGACCCTCAGGGAAATATGGCGGCAGGAGGAAGTTCTTACACTGAGCACCTGCAAGGCTAGCAAGATAATTGGATAAGAGGAGAGAGCCCTCCTACCCCAACCAGTACAAGAGTGGTGGTGTGACCAGGGGAAGTCAGGCACATGGGCCATAGAAGTCAAAATAGTTCAGGGGAGGTGCTGGACCAAAAAAGTCTGTGAGTCTAGCCTGGGGAAGGAAGGGATTGGTTCGGAGGTGGACCCACACGAAGCACATGAAAGTGTGGTAAGTTGATTGATCATTTGGGAAAGCACCTGGTCCATTCTGCCCCTAAAGCTAATATAATTCCAGGGGAACAAAGAAACTCTCTCTGTCTCGTTGTTCACTGCTTGGAACCTGCCCTCAGATGGTGCACTGGCCTGACCTCTCCATAGGCCATGTGACCTTAGCAGTCACACGGGAAAGTCAGTCTGTCTGTCTGTCTCTCTCTCTCTGACCTGGTGGCCCATTCACCAATGAGCTCGCATGCTCTCCAGACTGGGAACGTGGGACCTTGCAGCACTAGAAGCCACATGGCCAATAATGGCACCAGCTCTACACACAGCCTCCAGAAGGGAGCCTGAAGCCAGACAGCAGCTGGGAACAAGCTAAGCTACCTGGATGATTGCTTATCAGCTGCCTTGGGCACCAAAGGACAATACTTTAAAATGGAGCAGGAACTCCAGGCACTCCTTGTTGTTTAAGTCTTGCTGAGAACGGCTGGGTTTTGTCTGGGTTTTGTAGAGGAGATGAGTTTTGAGACAGGGAACTCCCCATTCTCCAAGATCATTCAGCATCCAAATAAAAACTTTTTTCTTTTCTTACCAGCCTCTGCCTCTAGAGTTTGCCTTCAGCAACAGCAGGCAACCAAACCCCCATTTTCGTTTGGTAACACCATTCCTGTTTGACAACACCTATTAATCCCAAAATGTATCTATTTCTGCTCTTATCCTCACCTTCATTCTGTTCAGGCCCAGAGAAGGCCCCCTTCCTTCTTACCAAAACATTTCATGTCTCCTGTTCCAAGAAAGGCCTTTCTGAATCCTACATCCTCCCTATATTAATGCCTACATTCCTCATTCCCTTCTTATGCAAATTTACTTAAAAAGTAAAAGATGAGATGTCCTCAACTCCCATTCATGTTCCCCATTCATTTTTAAAATTTACTGTTTTTTTTTAAATCAAAGTAAGACATACCCTTAAGTCAAGAAGCAAATAATGCTAAGAAATGTTTGGCCTAAGAGGCTCTTAACCCAGAAACATGGTTCTGTCACTGATACAGGTCTCTGATCAAATGAAACATTATCAAAGAATAGTCCCTGGCCAGGCAGTATAAAACTGCAGCGTCCCAACTCACTTCCAATTTTCTCTTCCCCCTGACCTCAAGTATTTTCTTCACGTTACTGGTTTCCTACCATTATATATATTGAGTTAATCATTATCTCCTCCCCTTCTTCTAGAATAGGAGCTCTGTTTGTGTAGGATCTGTGTCACAGAGTAGACATGTAATAAATATATCCAGATTAATAAAGAGGTATTATAATTATAATAAGGTATTAAACTAAAACTTTTGGGGTCTGTTTTAGGTGACACCCCAAAGGCCAGGAATGATACAGTAGTCACTGCTGTCCTCCAGCCCTAAAGGGAAATGCTAGAACAGTTCCATTCAAAATATGTTCATGTACCAGTGCCAGTCTGGTAACTGTTTTTACCAGTTTGCTACAAGGTAAATACAAACATTGAGAGTACTTAGAAACTTTAAAATAATTTGACATTGTCCTGAAAATGCAACCATCAGCAGATTTGCCTTGTTAAACAGACCATTTCCAATGCTTGTTCAGTCATGTGGTAGGTCACCTGTCCTGTCACCTGAAAATCAGTCATGCATTAAAGAACTATGTGTAGATAATCAATGGATTAGACTTTTTTGGAAAAATCTTCCACATAAACATGCTAAAGGCACTGTGTCAGACCATCTACAAAGGCTGTGTTAAATGAGTATAACACCTAATCGGCAACAAGAGCCCATCACCCACTCCAAGACAGGTGGATGACACTAGAAACCAAAATAAAGATTGCTTTGAAGAAAGCTACTGATGTCTTGCACACTTCCTCCTGGAGGAGGGGTTGGGGTGCTAACTCTGTACCTTAAACCAAGGAAGAGGGCTTTAAGGAGACCTCTTCAAGGGCACAACATGTCTCCCCTGAGGTTAGGGATCATATGACTGGAATATCAGTATCTCTAAGAGAATCTAAAGCTGAAGACTGCAGCTGGAGTAAAAGGGCTGCACAGAATTGAGCTGTGCCTCACCGGCAGACAAAGGCGCATGCTTTGGGGGGACCTGATCTGGTCTCCCGTGGACAGGGAGCTAACACAGACTTCTACGCAAAGGGATCTTATTCAAGAGGATTTTGTAGATTTAACAAGGAACTAAATAGAGGGGGTGAGATATGAGAAGTTCAGGGGGCAAGGACACTGACGTTGAATCACGACTGCTGGGGCTGTGCAAAGCCAGGCTCCCGTGCCCTAATCCCCTCTTCTCCTTGGGTCAGTTCTAGAGCTGTCAGAAGGAACAACTGGAGAGCGCAGGAAGGAACGAGGAAGGAAAAGAGAAGAGGCCAGCCATGTCCTTTGGCACCTCAGCCTGAAACTGACTCAAGCTGAGGGAAGAGAGAAAATGCTAACTTTCAAGACAGAGTTTTGATAATAAACAAGACCAGATTGGAGTTACATTATTACTAGCCTGGGCTAAAATCTTCAATGCTTGAAAGTAACCTGAGGACTGTCCATTATCTAAGAGTGACCAGAGAAGTTGTGGAACCTGTCTTGAGTTTTTCCTCAGGAACAGAAAGTGAGTCAAATGAAAATTCGTGAGTGAGAATCATTTGATTTCTCTTTGCACCCTAATCAATAAACAGATCACACACAAAAATAGAGGTCTCTGGCTCTCCTCCCCACTCCCAGGATGCAACCACTTTCACTTAATGGTTCTTACAGCATTGATCTTTACAGTTCTACATAATATGCACCACGTGGAATCTCTAGACCCATTAATTTAAGATGTTATCAATTGAGTGCCTATTACAGCAGACAAAGATCATAACTTTTATAATTTTACTTAAATCCACATTCAGTGATTTCATAATCAATTCCATGTTGATAGCATTCACTGCTGAACCAAGTGTATCATGATTAAATGTTCTTGCTTATTCAAACTTTTATTTTTCTTAGAGTCAATAATTGCCTCATTTCTTTCTGTTCCCTTTATTTTAACCTCTGAGTATGTTTTCTAGCAAGAGCTCTGTAAAACTCTCAATGTAAACTTTCCATCTGGTCAGATCTGTTTCATTTTTATTCCTGAAGAAATCTCTTCTGGAATTCCCCATTCCCCTGCTCCTGTCTCAGATGGCCGCTCCCTGGGGTCCACTGCACAGACACCCTGTTGGTACCATCCTTGGTCATCATCCTACAGCCTCTCCTCATCTCCTTCCTGCCTCACATCTCCAGCTTCCTAAATCCCTGTCTTTCTCTTTCTTGTTTTATTTTGTCATTTGAGAGAATGCATCTTCACTTAACCAAGTGAGAAAAGGTTCATTTGAGATAAATTTTGTGAATCCCCGCATGCATGAAAATGTGTTTATCCTCACACTTTATTGACGGATCAGGTATGATATCCTGGGTTAGAAATCACCTTTGCTCAGAATTTCAAGGCCAATGCTCCATTGTCTTAAAGCTTCCAGTATTGTTCTTAAGTCTGATGATTTTTTCCCCATCATTTGAGTCTCTGTCTAGATCAGCTCTATTGAGGAAAAGTTCATATGAAATGAATGAGTCCACTTGAAGTCATTTTTTGTATTTATTATCTTCCTCCCTTCTCCTTTCCCTCCCTCTACCTTTCCCTCCTTTCTTCTGATTCTGCTGGACCAGGAGCCATACTTTGGGAAGCACAAGACTCGACTATTTTACAACACTGTCAGGGTCAAGTTAACTTGTAATAAAGCAAATGATTCTTATCCATAGCAATGAGAATAAATTTTGTCCCATTATCCAGTTATTTCGATTTCCACCCAGTGAAAATGGTAACCCCAATACTGCATACCATTCACCTAGAGGGCACTAGCCTTGTTTACATCTACTAGAAAATTCATTTCTGCACTCTTGACTGAGGGTCTGCGTCCTTCAGATTCTCCTTTGACTCGATCTATAATCTGACAAGATCCCCCACGAACTGAGTTGAATAAAATCTTCGACACATGCTCATTTTATATTTACATAAGGACCATGTTTTTAATTCTTAAAAAGTACATTTTAACAGATCCAATGCCTTCTTCATCCTTTTGAGGATGGTAAGAATTCTCTTCATCTCCCTATCCTGTAACTACTTCCTCTGTAACTACTTCGTCTTTTCTCTTTGTTAGTCTGTTTTTTTTTTTTGTCTTCCTCTCTCCTTTGCATTGGAGGTTTTTTCCAAGATCTGATGATGGTTATCCATTATCCACATTCAGAACTGAGATACTAAAAAGCTCACTGGAAACATGATTTAGGCTTGTTCAACTAATGAGCTTCATCAAAACATGACTAGTTGAAATTTGTCAACTTGGGAGAGTTGCTACCAGGTAATTAGATGGCAGTTGACTTTTTCATAGGATACTCACTAACATTTGTGTCTTCCTTAGGGCAGTTCAATTTCTTCAGAGAAGGGTCTTCCAGTCTCTTGCCTGGGAAGCATAAGCCTGGATGCCAGTGGGAGTGGGGTATGGGGTAGTATAGGGGCTAGAAGTCTTCTGTTTTTAATTATTTTAATTACTTACTTACTTTATTTATTTATTCATTCATTCTTTCTTTCATTTATTTATTTAATTTATAGAAAAGAGAAGAGAAGGAGAAAGAGAGGGAGAGAAACATCAATGTGTGGTTGCTCCTTGCACGCCTCCCACTGGGTACCTGGCCCACAACCCAGGCATGTGCCCTGACTAAGAAATGAACCAGCAACCCTTTGGTTCACTGGCCAGCACTCAGCCCACTGAGCCACACCCCAGGGTGGGGTGTGGAAGTCTTACCAGATTCACCCATCCCCACACCTCATTTCTGCACTCCTCAATGCCTGTTATTCCTAAGTCCATAGTCTCTCTGACTCTGTTTCTTCAGAAACCATATTTTGGGGAGTGAGGAAGAACTTTTCTGAGGAAGTAATGAAGGGGCCTGGTTAAAATGCTCCCTAGGAAGATTTTTAAACAATTTCTAATATTTGCAGTCCTCACCTCATTTCTGCCCGCAACGCAGCCTGGTGATGCCTATTCCTGACCATGTCTGGGGCTCTGGGGAAGGGCACTGGTTAGAGTCTCTGTAAACCTTTCCTCTTCTTGCCTGAGTCATTTGCCTTTCTCCATTTGCTTTCATCTTCAAGTATTGTGGTTCAAGTATGCACATTCTCTCACTTTCCTCAAAGACTGTCTTTGTCTTTCAGTTTCTTGTTCCCTTCTTGTTTGGTGGTAATTTTGTCAGAAGAATCATAAATTGAAAGGTTTCTACTTGCCATCTTGAAATAAAAAATCCTGTGTACTCTTTAACCCACTGAAATCTGGTTTCCACCCAACATTATATGTCTAACTTTCCTTTTCCCAAATACACTAATTTCCTTTATGTTGTTTAAAATTCAGAGCACAAATTCTGTCTTCGCCTTTCTTGACTTCTTGGCAATATTTTATATCATGACCACTCCTTTCCTGGAATTCCTCTTCTCTTGCTTCTATGACACCATCCTCCCCTAGATTTCCTCTCTCAATGCTTCTTCTATTTGTTCCATCCCAATGGCTTTCTCTCCCACCATGTAACCCTCACACATTATTGTCCAGAATCTTGTCATATTATCTGGAATCTCATCGTCTCTCTCATTCTACAGGCTCTCCCCGACCAGTTTCATTCACTCTCATAGCTTTAACAACTTTCTATGTGCTGAAGACTACCAAATCCATCTTGTCAACTTTGTCTCTTCCTGTGAATTCCATATGCTTTTTTATTCTTACCCAGTTATTTTCTCTTTTGTATTTTTTAAATCTATCTTGTATTTTTTCCATTACCATTTAGTCCCATTATACCTTCTTACTCCCAGCAATCACCACACTGTTGTCCGTGTCCATGAGTCCCTTTTCTTTTTTGCTCAACCCCTCCACCCCTAGCCTCCCCGCCCACCCCTAGCTGTCGTCTGCTTCAACTGCTCTCTAAACATCACTCCTTAGATGTCTCACAGGCACTGCAAACTCAGCACATACAAAACCCAACATATCCTCCCCTTCCCCTGCACCACATCCCGTTCCTCTCATTTTGCTTTATTCCTATTTTAATGAAATGGGTAGACTCTAGAATCTACCCATTAAATAAAGCTAGAAACAAAAAAAATTAAAAATACATATAAATAAATATATGATTTCTTTTTCCTCACCCCACATATTATTCGTTACCAAGTTATATCTATTCTAATCCGTTATAGCTCTCAAATTAATTCCTCCCTTTTCACCTAACATTGTTAGTATCTTAATGCAGGCCCTAATTTCTCCCTTGGACCAAAGCAGTAGTCTCCCTGACTCTAACCCTGTATGTACTCTTCCAATCCCATTGCTACACTGGAACCACACTGATCTTCCTAACCTGAAATTCTCATCCCAGCCCTCCCTTATTCATAATCCTTCAGGACCCTCCATGCCAAAAGATAAAAAAGTCCAAACTTTCTGCATGGAAAACAGAGCCCTTTGTGACCTTACCCACCACCAGCCTCATTTTCTATACCAGCTTCCTTAAGAACTATTCCTATTTCTCCAAAGGAAACAGAGCATATGTTCTCGTTCTCTCTCTCCTCTCTCTCTCTCCCTCTCTCTCTCTCTCTCCCTCTCTCTCTTCCTCTCTCCCCACCACCCCCCGCCTCACTGCTCCTTTACGACATCCTACTCCCTCTGCTTGGAAGCCTTTTCCCCATTTCTTCAGTAGTCCTTCAATACTCAGCTCTGCAACCACTTCTTCCAGGAAGCCCCCTCTAAACTTCTTATTTTGAGATAAGTGACTCTCTAATATTCTCTTACAGCACCCTCTATCACCCTACATTGTAACCCTCTGTTTGTCCACTTCTACAAGACTGTAAAATCCCTAAGATGAGAGACCTTATGTTATTCCCCTCCATAATTTCAGTACATCTGGAATCCTATCCCATGCACAGGTTGTTAAGTAATAATAATAATAAACAGATATACCACTCATTCTGTGCCAAGTACTGTTTTAAGCACTATAAAAAGGTGAATCTTCACAATAACATTATAAAGTTACGATCCACACTCTACAATTGAAGAATCTGAGCCATAGTGATGCTGAATAACTCACCATACCAAAGACACTGAACTAGTAAGTGCTAAAACCTAATTTACACTCACAAAGCAGAATGGCTCCAGAATAGACTGTCTTAGCTACTCCATCCAAGATTATATTTGCTGAAAGGTTTAAGTCCTAGCTCAAGCAAAATTAAGCTGGGCCCAGCCCATTAATAACCTGGGTGGTCTTGTATCATATGATATAAGAACCTTTTAGCCCTGGCTGGTGTAGCTCAGTGGACTGAGCACGGGCCTGCTAACAAAAGGATCACGGTTCGATTCCCAGTCAGGGCACATGCCTGGGTTGCAGGCCAGTTCCCAGCAGGGGATGCACGAGAAGCAACCATACATTGATATTTCTCTCCTTCTCTCCTTTCCTCACCCTCCAAAGATAAATGAATAAAAAAATTTTAAAAAACTTTTAATTTCTGTTCCCGTGATGAATAGATAATATTCAAAAGAGTATCAAGAAAGGTACTTCCAGAGACATAATATACAATCTAATTTGGCAATTTACCACAGAAACTGAGCTTATAATTTCCCTTTTCTCCATTCCTCCACACTCTGATTTCTCAACATACAACTTTCTTTTACTCCATGATGGCTAAGCAATAACTACTCAGAAAAAAGTAGACCAGAGATTCCTTATTAAAAATTTATTGAAATCCCACAATTCCCCAGGGCTAAGGTTTAGAACACAAAGCACAATCTCTTTCTTCTGAGGTCACATAATTCTTCTCATTACTAAAATCAGAACGAGAGACAGAACTACAATGAAGAAGTGACTTTGGGAAAGCAATTTGAGTATATTTCTGAGAAAGCAGTACTGCTTTGTTTTCAACTCATCTAGCTCCACATTTAGTATAAAAGGTATTTTAAAATATTAACTAATGTAACATTTCCACAGTGCCTAACACTATAAAATACTCTCTTCCTCACAGTTATACGTACCTGGGGAAATAAAAAGAACCACTGAAAATACCTAAGAATATAGAGCACACACTAAGTAATTGCCACAAGAATCAGACGGTGCCTGACATCTGACTGACTCAGCCTCCCACTTCACCTCCCACCTTTAGACCAACCGTTCATTTTTATATTTAAAAAGGAACAATTTGTATTTGTAGAAGTCGGCCACAGAGTTCTAAAACTCTCCGACCATACTCAGACACTCATGCCTGAAAACAGACAATAACACAACTCAAAAGCAGATCAGTAATCAGATATTTAATGCGAGTGGTTTTTCTTTATTGGTAAAAATCATAAATTTCTATAATTGTCATCAGTGGAAGAAATCAAGTCTGACTAATTTTAATTCACACTTTTTTAAATGGGAGGTTAATCTTATGATTCACAGAGATAAAACAAAAGAAACCCAAAAAACAGAAACCTCTCACAAACACCACCAAACAAAAGAATGGAAAAATGTGCCAAGGGTCTTGGATAATGACTTTCTTTTAATCCTCACCCGACAGTATGTTTATTGGTTTTAGGAGAGGGAAAGGGAGAGAAACATCAGCATAAGAGAGAAATATCTATCGGCTGTCCCCCAGATGCTCCCTAACCAGGGATCAAACCTGCGACTATTTGGTGCACAGTATGAGGCTCCAGCCAACCGCGCCACCCGGCCCCAGATTGGCTGCTGACTTTTCAGTCGTCTCTTCTAACTCCAAAGAGCTTGAATGCACACAGAACTCCACTTTAAAGTATATGTTCAGGTTGAATGCATAATTTTTACCATTCTGAACTCTTGAAAAAAAGTTTTATGCTCAACCATGTTTAACCTTCTTAGAATGCATAAGGAGCCTCTCAGCCTTTTGCAGAAGGTGAGGTGTCAAAACTGATTATGATCACAGTTCAAGGAAAATGGTTACTCTGACAGCTAAGAAAGAGGAGCTCATTTTCAACACTTATGCTAGCTATTTTAAAATAATTACTTTTCTACAGCTGCAAGTTATAAAAATTAGTACTGTGAAAGCACATATTCTATAAGGACCCCATTGCTTTTAAAGATCCGTGCCTAGCTATCCAATTTTAGTGAAGATAAAGGGAGTAATTTTTTTTTTCCATTTGGCAAAGCAGCTACAAATTATAATTTTTTCTCAATTACCGATGCCCATTTCTAACAGGGCTAATATATAAATAAAATTCACAGATCATTTCAAAGCACCTTAACTTATGATAGTCTCAAGTTTTCTTAAATAAGCTTTAAACAGAGGTAGCAATGTGTAAATCACCATCTCACCTCCCTATTTAGCAACAGAAAAGCAGATGTATGAGCAGCAAAACAAAAGCCAACAATCTTACCTCTGGAAAACCATCTCCTGAGTTGAGAGACACATAATGGAATATGATGCCAATAATAAAGATTAGCTCAGATCGATTAGGCAACTATTCAGTGGCTTGCATTTCAGCCATCATCAAAATTTCATGAGCTCTGTGAGGAGATATAAGTGTGATGTGCTGGGGAAAAGTACTGCTGGATATAAGAATTCTACTTACTACGAAAACTGTGTAAGGAAGGCTAGGTAGGTATCAACTGAGACAATATTGAGCAATATGATGTCATGTTACTTTTGGGGTCAGTTTTGTTTCCATAATAACTCTATTTTCATACCACTAAATCTACAAAGAACAAAAAAAATCAGCTTTTAGACATTAAAATAGAAGAAGATGCCTTTGTAATTCCTTGTCTGTTTTACATTATTTGTGTACATTTTAAATAAGTGCATTTTTACACCATTCACTGATATGGTATTATAAAGTGTTCTAAGTAGAAAGCTGACAAATAAGCAAGTAGTCCTTTGTTAAAAGAAAGAAGAAATAAAAAGCATGGAAAGATAGCCATGGGAATATTGCCCTTGCCTTCTGCCTTTCCCAAAACCTTCTAATGGAAAATATCTGAAATCTGGAAATACTATTAACAATAAGTGAGGCTCACTCTATGAAAAACAAAAGCCAGAAGAGGGACTTGATAAAGCAAAGTGTAAATTTTAAATAAAGATTTTTTTAATGTCTTAAACCTTTCATTATGGACAACTTCAAGCCTTTTTACAACAACAGAACTACCATTCGCTCATCACCAAGCTTTGAAAATTCCCCGGTTCTTGTCAGTGTTGTTTGGACTAACTCCCTACCCACATTTCCTCTTCCACCCCACTAGACTGCTTTTAAGCAAATCCCAGGGATCCAATATTATTTCATGACCAAGTATTTTAATACATATCTCTAAAAAATAAGGACAACTTTGAACAAAATTCAATACCATTACCAATCTAAAACATTAATATAAATTATTAATATCATCAAATATCTAGCCAGTCCCCAATTTTCTCAAGAATTCTTTTTTTTACCCTTGGTTTGTTCATCCAAAAAAGGCTTACACATTACATTTGGTTGATGGGTCTCTTAGACCTTTTAATTTATAGATTACTTCTCTTGCCGTTTTCTTCTTACAATTTATTTGAATAAATTGGAATGTTTGCTCCAAAGTTTCCCATAGTCCGGATTTTGCTAACTGTGCCTTTAACATATCACTTAACATACTCCTCTGTCCTCCGTGTTCTATATAAACCTGTAATTAAAACTGGCAATTTGATCTGATGTAGGTTCCATGTTTTTGGCAAGACTACTTCACGTTATTATGTGTTTTCATCAGGAGGCACGTAATGTGTGGTTGTCTGTCTGTCTTACAGGAGATAGCAGGTACTGATGATCACTATGTAGGTTCAGTACTTCACTGGGGTTTGCAAAATGGTGGCACTCTGACTTCATCATTCTATCTTTCTCAGCAACTATGTGATTACGGAGTGAGAAACTTCTCACAGCAAAGACAGGATAATGCTTGATTCTTGCCCTTTACCATTGTTCAAAACAGTGAGTTGGTTCATTTAGCATTTTGCAAAGGTCACCAATAAGGTGGGTTTTTTAAAATATCATAAAGTCATGGATTTTAAATAGACTGATAGGTTTCAATCCCCTGCAATCATTCTTCTTATTGATTGGGCAGTAGGAGCTTCTCCAAATTTACTGCTGACCCTTCTGACAAGACCACAGAAATCTTTGATGCTTCCTTGCTCTCTGGTTTGAAAAGATGTGCTGGGCTCATTCTACAGTCCTTGTGCCAGATCTAGCACCCGCCACGTCTGCAAGGAGTCTGTGACGGCTGCTGTGGGAGCTCTGACCATGTCCCCCAGACCCAGACAGTGTGCTCCCTTCCAGCTGCTGTACTGCTGACTGCTAATGGCTCCAAGCTGCGCCTTCTTCAAAGCACTTCAGTGGGCTAAATGGAGTTTCACACACCCACCTCAGTAGCCCATGGCCAACAACTAACTGAGGTGGGGGACAAAGTCTTGCTTCAAGTTGAGACTAACTCTGTAGTGTAATTCGTATACCAGAGCCCAGTGCATGACCAGGCTAAAGCTCATCTCCATCCAAGCCTGCATCCTTGCTTACTGGCTTTTGCCCCTTACCCGGTCCTGCTTCCTTTATTCTCCTCTTGACTGTGCTCTCTCAATAAATCACTTTCACCAGCACGCCCCCTCTCAGGCTCTACTTAAAAAACCCAACCAAAGACTCAGCCTTGGTTTATTTCCATAAGAAATGATGGACACCATAATATGCATTACTACTGGATTGGTCGTTGTTTCTAGACCTGTTTTGTAGACAGAGCCAAATTTTTTTTAATGAAAAAAAATTCACCACCAGTTTAAATTGATATTTCCAATTCAATTTTAGGATTATAGGAATGTACCTAACTTCGCTGATTTTATACCTACATTCTTCTCCCTGCAACTAAAAATCCTGGCTCCTAACAACATCAAAATATTTATTTACTAAACTAAGTTTCTGAAATTTTTTGACACAAGAACACTAACCGAAAATGAAATAATACAGTCTTTTGAATTAATATGCAAGTTTACATTGTTTTAGGTCAGTACTGTTTATTCTAGAATGTTTTAACCTACACGCAAATACATTATACATACACAATGGCCCTCATAACCTCAACTAAGAGTTTACATTTCTAGCAGTTTCTCTTTCTTTAAGAATGATGATTCCAAATGCCATTTCACTCCTATGAAACAACATGCCTTGCCATCTGGTATTCATCCGGTCCACGGTCATGCTCACACTCTGTGCAGGAACATGTCCTCCAACAAATAATTAAGTCCTTCGCCAGCGTCCGCTACTCATTATTGCATCGTGTTTATGTTGTGTCTCTCATACTTCAGATAGTTTTATTTAAAATAAACTAAATGTGCATCCTTATCATCTGGGCCCTTATTCTATGAACCTTTATCATTATTCCTCTGTCTCCTTTCCTGCAGTGGCTGTTTAAACTCAATTTCTTTTTCATTTTGGTAAAATGTACAAAACATAAAATCTACCATCTTAACCTTTTTTAAATGTACAGCTCAATAGTACTAACTGCACTCACACCGTTGTGCCACCAATTCCAGAACTCTTTTAACTGGCAAAACGGAAATTCTATACTCATCAAACGATTCCCCATCCCCTCCTCCGGTCAGTCCCTGGTCACCGCCATTCGAATACTGTTTCTATGACTCTGTGACTCTAGGCACCTCCCAGAACTAGAACTAGACAGTATTTCCATTTTTGTAGTTGGCTCATTTCACTTAGTATAACATCCTCAGGGTCTGACCATATTGTAGCACATGTCAGAATTTCCTTCCTTTTTAAGGCTAAATAATACTCTTTCATACATGCATATCCCGTTTTGGTTATTCATTCATCTGTCAATGAACACTGGGTTCTTCTACTTGTTGGCTAGTGTGAATAATGCTACTATGAAAATGGGTGTACAAATATCTCTCTGAGACCCTGCCTTTTGTTCTTTTGGGTATATATCCAGAAATGCAATTACTAAATCTTACAGTAAATCTATTTTCAATTTTTGAGGAAGTGCCATACTGTTTTTTATAGCAGCTGCATGATTTTACACTCCCAGTAACAGTGCACAAGAGTACTTAAATCTAATTTTAACACCAGATCAAATGAGGTACCTGATCTGCATCCATCTTACTGATGCAATCAGTACACAGCAGGGGGTCAGTGGTACCAAGGCAGTGATATTCCCCAGCCTCGGACTCGATAACCTACTTTACATTGGATAATTGAGCAGGATGGGCAGGGGCTGCAGCAAGGACTTGCCAACACATTGGGACGTCAGGGGCCAACACAGACAACGCAGGCTGTGAGGGGTCTCTCGAAGACCTGTAGCTACTCCCTGGGAATGAGTCAGGTTGAGAAAAACGAACAATTTCTCCAGGCTGCTGGAATCTAAATCCTTGTCCCTGAAATCTCTCACTCAATTCCCCAAGTGTTACCTGAGCTCCCCCGAACAGATCACAAAGGTGATGGCCATCTGCCTCCACCTAAACTTAGGACCTTAGGTTGGTCTGTTACTCTCTGAGACGCAGTTTTGTCAAATTGGGTGAATACTATATATTCTACCCAATGCACAAGTCGGTCGTGCAGATTAAGTGAGATAACGAATATGAGCATACTTTTAAAAATATGAATTACTACTTAACTTCAAAGGTCCACTTTGATTTTCTTGAAGCACACTCATCACCTTACAAGAACAAAAGAGGCCCTATTGAGAAATCAGACAGACCCCTGCCACTCCCTAGGAGATGGCTTAGGAGAGTGCGGCAAAGGGGATATTTGGAAACATTGAGAATTAGATGTAGGAGAAAAGGTCCAGAGAAATGGAACTGTGAGCCTAGAAAAGAGCTGTCCCATTCTCACCTACAATTAACTTGCAGTTGATTAGAACTATTTAACAATAGAAGATCTAGTAGCTAAAAGTACTCTAGTAACAAAGAACCTAGCGGTAGGAGAATGCTGAATCAGATAAACTCTAAGATTCCCTCAAACTTGAACATTTTGATTTCATAAGGACTGATGGGAACACAGTAGCAGATGGGCTAACCTTTGCCCTCTTCACAGAAAATACAACAGGAAACGATCTTAAATTGTAACTCATGGGATTTAGGGCAAAGATCAAGGAGTCATCTGAGGCAAAGACAGCTGTTAAAAGTCAGCCAGAATTCCTAGGACACTATGCTTGTGTCCTTTAAAATCAAGGAATTTATACCCATCCTCTGCAACAATTTAAAGAGTGTTCTGGTTAGAGGTGAAGTAATGAACTAGACCACTTTGAAGGGGCTTTCCTATCAGTTCTTTGATTCTTGGTTGTCCATGCATTATAAGTGGCTACCTAAAAGTTTCATTTAAGTATCCTTCGCTTGGAGCTTGAAGAATTTAAGGGGGGACCCTGAGTACAAGACAGACAAAAAAGAATGACAAGCAGTCAAAACACTGACCTTGAAGAGGAACAGGAGTTAGAAAGATGTGCTTATATTTCTCCAAGCACAGCACACGAATCCCTTTACCAAGTTAATCTTGGTTCATGAACTAACTGTTCAAGAAACTAAACTCTCTGTTAGCATGGTTCATTTAATACGACCCACCTACCTTGCATGTTCCTGTGTATCTACTGAAAGCAAATTTTTAATAAATGAAATATTTTATAAGATCTTGTAAGGGAGGCATAGCAATGTGTAGCAAAGACTCAGTATGTTGAATGAACATAGTGCAATAAAGTCCTTTTGAGGAAGTCAGCAAAAGAGATTTGACTTTATCAATTCAATTTATGCTCTAGAATTCCAAAGAGGAAAAGGAAACGAAGCTTTCCTTCAGAAGCTTTGTATTCGTTGATTAACTAAGCCAAAGTAAGGTACGAGCTGTATAGTCGGGCCTTCCACTAAAAGGGAAGGGTGCTGGGGTTTTCAAATAAAGCTGCCTGGTCCTACATATTTGAAAAGGAGAAGAAAAGGGAATACCTTTTAATTATCTCAGCAGGAAAGGAACAGAGAAGCATCCTTCTATATTTCAACAAGACCGAGGATGTGCAGTTAGTCTGTCCTATACTGCAGCAGGCTTCCAACTACAAAAATGACCTGAAATCCTGTTAATTCTAATTTTAAAAAATAAAAACTATTCCATGTCCCATGATATCTTGCAGCCTATACTGACCGAAGCTGCAATCAGAAAAGTGGAAAATTTCGCCCAAACTCAAAAACAAAATCCAAAAAGAGAAGGGAAAGAAGGGTGAGGTCAAGGAAGTGGTTTAAGAGCAGAGAGAGTAGGAAAGAGAGGAGGACTCAGTATGTTAGAAAATCCTTTTCTGCTACCTTCTCTAGTTTCTACCTGAGTTGCCTTTTCTTGGCCTAAGGTGCATATCCTTAGTGAAAGTCAAGAGGCCTGGACCCATCTCTGCTGAAGGCGGCTGTCTTGCTGAGAGAAGAGATGGAAGTTATAAGGGAACCTCAGTCCTCTTTCCAGCCTCTTAATGCTGGAGAATCCAAGGTCCGGTTCTCAACAATGTTTTCTATCGATATTCACTTCCTGGATCATCCCATCCAGTGTCATGGATTTGATAATATCAATGTACAAACGACCCCCAATCCAGACTTACGTCTTCCATGAAATCCAGACACTGGGATATCTAACAGATTTGTCAAACTGAAACCTGCTTCTTGCTCAGTGTTCGCTGTTGCAGAGAGCGGGGCCATCAACCATCTGTGCAAAGTCTCCTTTTCCTCCAACTCCTAAGTCAAAATTATCAGGCTCAATAATTCACTTACTTGTGGCTGGAGCCCCAGGGCGAAAAGACAGAAGTTCATGGGCCAAGGTGTTGCCAGTGCGGGGAGCAAGCTACAGCTTGGGCAACGATGTGGGAGTGCTAGCGATTTCCATTAGATATTCTGTCACCTCAGTGAGAAAGTGTGAGATTCTAAGACATGAGAAAATGTACATGATGCTGTTGCAGTATGCAAAAAACTGGAATCAGTAAAATGTAACAGGAATAGAGACAGCATACATGATTATTTTCAAGTACTCTGAAATTTTCATTTCCCCTCACTCCACCCCTGATACCAAACACAGAAATTGCTCTTGGGCCTGAGAGCCATCGTTACACATTAACAGGTCACATAAGTGGGCAATACAGGAGAAAGACTCTCGCGCTTCCTAAGTGCTCTGCCACAAAAAGAGAAGATCAATAAAATCCATGGCAAAAAGGTTTGGGGTTTATCTACGGTTTTCAGTACCATTTAAAAATGGGTTTTGAATGATGTAATAGTTGAAAGACACAAAGATCTCATCTATATCTACCATCCATGCAGGTAGGTAAAGTGAGACTCAAAGCAATTAAAATACTTGAGGCAGGTTGATAAGGATAAACATCTAGCACCAAAATTGTGATGGTCTGAATTTCTCTGTTCTCAAAGTGCTCCCGTCAGAGTGCTTGGGTTGAAATCTCAGTTCCATCGTCTACCAGCTGTGTGACCTTGATGAGTTTCCTCCTCTGAAAAGTGAGCACCTACCGCAGTGAGTTGCTGGGAAGATTAAATGGAAAAAAAAAAACAAAAACAGGGAAGCACACAAAGAACAATGTCCTTGTGTTGCCAACAGAGTAAGCACACAGTAAATAGAGGGCTCTGAATATGATGATGAAGATGATGTTTAAAAACTCTAGGATTCAGACACAAAAAGAATACTCTTTGTCATGTCAAAATACTAAATGGAGATCTGGACCTAATTATCTTTTCTGCTTTAAGGTGGTAGAAAAGTCCTAAGCATTCCAGTGTCTTCGTGTATAACATAAATCCCAAGACAAATGTATTTCCTAAGAGAAAAATCAGGATAAATTTTTAGCTAACCCATCCTTAGGAACATTCCAAAGGAGTGAAATAAAAAGCATGTATGTTATTAAGTTTACATTAATCATGTCCATTACAAATTCTTGCAGACACGTTTGAGTACAACTTAGGAATTCAGAGTAGGTAAAGGGGTCGGAGTAGCGAAGATGCTGGAGGATAATGCCTTTCACATGGCACGTGGCCCCTTCACAAGAGAGCAGTCCTGCAAGTGGCTGACACTGCACTGCTGCCGTTTCTGATTCCCCTCCTTTGCAGCTACATCCTGCTTCAGTCTTTCTCCCTCAAGGGCCTGTTTCTTCCTCAGATTGCCCCTGGAAATGCCTGGGTTCTTCACATAAACTCATTCAGATAACCTGAGTCACCATGGCCAGAGCTGCCTTCAGGGCAACATGCAGTAACACTGATTTTCTCCAAACGGGCAAGTTAGAAAAGGCCCAGGTTCCAGGCCGTGTGGAGTAGTGTGGCTCTAGCAGGCATGACCTATGACACCTGACCAAGTCCAGAAGAGGACACAAGGCTGCATGAAAACAAGGAAATGTCTGCAGAGGCCATAAGGTTCCAGAAGGTTGAGCAGGAATCCTAACAGTCAAGGAGCCAACAGCCTCCTGACCACCAACTCGGGCCATTTCCAGCCTCCAAAACGACCCCCGGGAGATGCAGGAAACTGGAGGATGACCAGATGTCAGCAGAGAACATCATGCCATGGGCTAGACCCAAGTGCAGGTCCCGATCACTGCACACCTACGCTCTGCAGTAGCTGCTGACCTGGCGGTGTCCAGCTCCCCTCTGACTCACCCTGCTCATGTCCAATCTTCCTACAGCCATGCTTCGATCGTGCCACTCACCTCTTCCAGGGGCTCCACGAAGCACAGGAAATAAAGCTTAGATGCACCGGTTGTCTGGAATGTATTCCGGCCCCAATCTCTTTTTTACAGCTCTGTCTTGTACTCCCCTTGTATAAATCCCCACATCCAACCCAACGGTTCTTGGTACCCTTGCTCACTCTGCTTCCCAGACCTAACATCTACTGCCTAGCCAATTCCTACCCAGATTTTAAAGCCCAACTCAATCCCATCTTTTCCATGAAGTAGTTATTTCCCGACTATCCTACTGGGGAAGGGTGTGTAAAAAAAAAAATAAAACCCTCTCCATTCTCTGAATATCTGTACAACACATAAGTTTATGTCATGTATAAATATCATTCATTCATTCACTCCATAAAATGCATCCAGATGAGATTTTCTAGACGAGATGATATGGCCTCCCAAAGAAGTCAAGGTCTAGGGGAGGAAAGGACAGGAAGGAATTACCACTTACTGAGAGTTTAACCCAAGCAGGCCACTGTGCCTTCTATTTCCACGTGTCAGCTCAGTTCATCCTCACAACTCAATGGGGTAGCTGTTGTTATTATCGCTTTACAATAAGAAAGCTGAGTCTCAAGGAGTTGCAAAGGTTACCATGCATGTTTTTATTCTCCACTGGCCCTGTGCCGTCTCAGTCTCCGAGCATCTCTGCCTCGCTGTCTTCGGGATGCTGACTCTACAATCTGTGTCACCCAAGCTCGTCTGCCCTCTGGCCTCCAGTTAGGTTGGGTGAACTGAAAGCACCTGCAGTTCATTTACTGCCTTGCTCCCTCCCTGACTCCCCAGGTGCAGGCCGTGGCTGCACTTCTCAGCCGCAGCTCCTGGGAAGGTTCTTCCAGAGCTCCAGCTCTTCCCACCACAGTCAGTAAGACCACCGTCTCAGGCAGGAGTGGCAGGCAGGTTCTACTGCAGGGTTGGTGAAGCACCCGAGTCCTGCCCACGCCTCTGTAAATAGTCCTTTCATCAAACTCTGTTCAGTTAAACTCTCTTAGTGTGCCAACTATTTCCTGCTAGACACACAGAGCAGGATTTGAACCCTGTCTGTCTTTCTACGCAACCTGACTTTTTCACTGGAATATCTGCTGTGTCAGAGACCTGTGCAGAGTGCCAAGAATCAAAACAAAAAGGAAGGATCAGAAAAGATTTTTCTAAACAGTCATTGATCCTGAGCCAGTCTTAAGAGGTGAACTGAAATTCGCCAGGAAAGCAAAGAGTGAGGATTGGTATTCAAGGACAAAGTAGATAGCAATTTCAAAGTCACAGAGGCATAAGGAATACATTGTGTGTTACCTAAGGCAGTTACACTCATGAGAGAATGATGGTGGCTGAGGGTTTCTAGATTTTGATGAGATTCACTTCTGCATTCTGACCCACATGGAAAGATTAGAAGATGCAAAGAATTAGCTAGATTCTGAGCAACAGAACCAATCAGTGTGCCTATTTCCTACCTTTAACAGATCCCCATCACAAAAGGTAAACCTAACTATTTAGCATAATATACAAACCCTTAATGACCAGGCCCTGCCTGACCGAGCAGCACCACCTCGAGCTGTTCCCTGAGTATGCTGTTCCCTTCCATGCCTCTGTGCTCTTGTACATGTTCCTCTCATCAGAGATACGGACCTGTACTTTCTACCTGATAAACTCTGTGCCTTCGGGACTCACCTCAGGGGTCTGCTTCTCAGTAAATATTTCTGGCCCTCTAAGATGCTTCCATAGTGCCTTGTGTATAATTCTACAGTAGTATTTTCATAACACAGACATGCACTGTGTTTACTTGTTCACATGACTGTCCATTTACTCAACTGTGAGTTCCTGGAGACCAGGTATTAACAGAAGGTAGATTATAGAGATAAAGGCTTGGGTTCTGGAGGCGAGCTGCCTAGATCCAAATCCTATACTCTGCCCCCAAACAACTAAGCAAACTTAGGCAAGTTATGTACACTCTCTAGGCCTCAGATTCATCATCCATAAAATGGGAAGATAACAACATCTATCTCATAGGGTTGTCAAGTGAGTCAAATAGAATGACTCCTGTTACACAGTAAGCCCTTAATCACTATTAGTTATTAATATATGTGCATCCCTTATTTCCTGCACAAAAAAGTTTGTGAAAGGAATAAATTTTCCTACTGTTTCATATTGTTCCATATAGATACCAAATTCTATTTAGCTTTTGTTTTATTAAATCATAAAGACTCATCTCTAAAGACAGGTGTGGGCCAAAGTTGGTTTACAGTTGTTTACATAAAAAAATACAGTAACTAATAAATAATAAGATAAGCATGAACTGTTTTGTGTACTCACAACTGCAAACCTACTTTTGCCTACCCCTGTATGTACTTACTCTACAACTGGTTAAAGTTACCCCAGACATTTTCTTGCCATGGTCCCTGGCCCAATCACTGAGTCAGACATCCTCCTGGCTTTCTGGCAATCTCCACATGTGCCTGCCATACACTTACTCTCACAGAAAGGAAGTTCTGTTCTAAAGATTTACGAAGACTTGTGGTTCAGTCAAATCTTGATGGCTCTGCTAGGCTGGCATGAGGATCAACAAAAACAGGGTCCCTGCAGTAGAGGAGCGATCCACAGGCAACCTTTCTCAATGCAAAAGCAATGCAAAATTATCGCAATCACGAAATAGGTTTTTAAAAGCTTTAAAGGGTCATTGTCGAAGCCCAAATCCTCACTGTCACAGTGTTGTACAAAGTCTCTGTGTAAAGACCCCAACCAAAAAAGAAAAGAAAAGAATCGGAGCACACAGAACAACGTGCTCAGGAGGTGAGCAAGAGGTGGAGATTGCTCAGCTTCCAGCCGAGCCCCGAATTTCCAGTGAAGATAACATTGTACCCACAGAGACGGGGAGCCTGGTTAGAGAAAAGAGCAACACTTAGGCCATGAAACAACATAAAAGCTCCACCTGAGAAGCCCAGCACCCTTACAGAGTCACCCTGGCTGGTGGCTGGCTGCTGGCTGCAGAGGGCAGACCAGGCCTCACTGGCCCGAAAGCCCCTGGAGGGGTTGAGCTACCCCCCCAGACCCCAGGCCCACCTTCCCCTCCATGCTTCTCCCATCCTGACTCTAGCTTTGTTGTCGCTCCTCTGCAGCAACTCTGCCCTGCCACTGCCACACCTCAGCTTGCTGGCCCCTCTCCTCAGTCTAGACCCTGGCTAGACCCTGGCTCTAATGGGGCTCGGAATTCCACTCAGAATGGGGCCAGTTCTTTTTTTTTCTACCCTCATCTAAGGATATGTTTTTATTGATTTTAAAGGGGGAGGGAAGGGGAGAGAGAGAGACATCAATGTGAGAGAGAAATATTGATCAGTTGCCTCCCGTACGTGCCCGGATCAGGATTGAACTCCCAACCTAGGTATGTGCCCTGACTGGTGACCAAACCCACACCCTTTTGGTGTAATGGACGATGCGCCCACCAGCTGAGCCACTTGGCCAGAGCGGGATTCAGCAGTTTTTAAATCAATATCTGACAGTGACCGACTGTGCCCCAGTGCCCTGGTGAAACCTGTGCAACCACCGTCCTTGCTGGAACGAATGCACGTACACCGTCAGTTGTTGGGGTAAAAGGAGGAAAATCTAAGTATTTAAAGTTAATCTGATCGTTTTTAAAACTAAGAGAATGACCACACCATATGACCGCATAGTTAATATTGTTAAGAAAGACAAGTCTCTACTTACAGTTCTTCTGGTCGGAGCACCTTGGACAGAGTGATAGAACTCTGGCTGGACCCGGCTGTTCTTCTTGATTCTTCGTTTCCTCACTGAACCTTCTTGCTCGCTCTGATGGTGAACCTCCACCGCCGGCTTGGCTTCCTCCAGCCGGGCAGCTGCCGCCGCTGCAGCGCGTCTCCTAATGTGCCGGGGGCTCGCTCTGAATCCCTGCGGCAGAAAGCACCAGAGGAATCCCGGTGAGTCCTCGGTTTGTTTGGAAATTCTCTGGGGCTCCTTCTCCAAAGAGCCCCAAGAGCTCAATGAGATCACTTACATTCCCAAAGTGAGACAGAGAAGGAAGCTCAATATGCCAGCGAGGCTTGGCCACAGTGTTCTCTACGGCACCTCAGTGTTTCAGGGCCCGAGTCACTCCACATTAAGAAACGTTTTCCATCCCATAAAGCCAGTCCGGAAAAAGGGGGAGCACATTGCTTTATTTCTTTATGTAGAAATCAGACTACACGTGAAGAAGGGTGTTTCCACTTAGGCACGGAACAGGGCGTGGGGAGTCGGACTGAGAATTACTCCAGGGTGAAGAGCCCCTCCACCTCCTGGAGAGCAGACTCTTTAAAGGAGGGAAGCAGAAATGCGCAGCATCGTTATAAAATGCCATAAGATGAAGCTCTAAAACTACAGGGCAGCAAATCAGTGGCAGGAAAGTCAATGGGTTTGGGGGTCAGATGAGCCCAGATCCACCTGCTCATTATAGCTACACACTTATCCAGCATTTACGAGTCTAACTGTTCTAATCTAAGAAATGGATAGCATTCTGCTCAAAGGGTCGTTAGGTTTTAGACAAGGTATTATATGTAAAATTCTAAGCACAGCATCTGGCAAATATCAGATGCTCAATAAAATGTTAATTTTTCTTCACTTTTAGAGTAAGGTTTTTGTCTCATCCCCAAACACAAGGACAAGTTGCTAGACAATAGAAAAAAGTCCAACTGAGCCATAAAATGCACTTGGGAATGTGCAAATAATTCTGGAAAGTACCAAAGAGTTACATAAAATAGTTTCTGTCCTATGCAGCTACAATTTACTGAAGAGCAGAAAAAGACGTCTAACACAGAGTTTGTGAACACACCAGAAGGTGTAATCAAGGGTGAGAGCAGGCAGCTGAGGGCTCTCAGTGCTAGCAAGTGTCGGAGAAGAAATCAATAAATGAAGCTGAGAATAGTCTATATTTGGCCTCATTTTGAGTGGGTGGCACTTGAAGAGTGAATAGAATTTATATTCCAAGCCAGGGAAACAACATAAGAAACAAATGAGTAAGTAAAATGATGGATGGATGGATGGATGGATGGATGGATGGATGGATGGATAGAATATTTATGTAGCAATAAGAAACATTATTTGGCGATGTGCCAGGATGCGAGCACAAGCTACACACAAAATATGGTGGGAAAGTAGAAAGAACGAGGTGTTAATAATGCTCCAAGGAGAGCCTCTCGGAGGTTGTGGGTCTTCCGAATCTTAAAAGATGTATAAACACTTAAAGACTGCAGTGAAAGCATGAAGAATAGAGAGTAAGAATCTCAGGGAAGAAGCAATATGACAAAGGGCCTGAGCAGGACTCTGGGGGATGCTGAAAGATTAATGTGCACAAGGGATTCTTGCTGAGGAACGTGGCAGAAAGTCTGAAGTCTGCTTACCCTGAATACCAGGCTGAAGGATATGAAGAAGACAAAGGTAGGGTGTGGCTCACAGAGTCAAAAGTAGCACTGAGGTCAACAGAAATAAATAGGGAGGAAATGCTAATGGATGTGGTCACAGTTCAGGTGATTTCTTGTCAACCCCAAACACTTAGCCAGTTCCCTTCCTTCCTCTGAGTGCAAGCTCAGCTGGATCCCCGTCAA
>PVKM010009085.1:0-37329 GCA_004027735.1 Carollia perspicillata | reverse complement strand
ACACCATAAAAGTCCTAGAGGAGAACATAGACAGGAAAATCTCAGATATTCCATGCAGTAATATTTTCACCGATAAGTCTTCTAGAGCAAGGGGCATAAAGGAAAGAATAAACAAATGGGACTTCATCAAATTAAAAAGCTTCTTCATGGCTAAAGAAAACAGCAGTAAGATAAAAGGGGAACCAACCATGTGGGAGATATATTTGCCAATGATACCTCGGACAAGGGTTTGATCTCTAAGATAAAGAACTCACACGACTCCACTCCAGGAAGACAGACAATCCAATTAAAAATGGGCAAAGGACCTGAACAGATACTTCTCCAAGGAGGATATACAGAGGACCCAAAAACATATGAAAGGATACTCAGCATCACTAGCCATTAGAGAAATGCAAATTAAAACCACAATGAGATATTACTTCACACTAGTCAGAATGGCCATCATAAACAAATCAACAAAAAACAAGTGCTGGTGAGTTTGTGGAGAAAAGAGAATTCTAGTGCACCGTTGGTGGGAATTCAGACTGGTGCTGCCACTGTAGAAAACAGTATGGAGTTTCCTCAAAAAACTAAAAATGGAACTGCCTTTTGACCCAGCAATTCTATTGCTGGGACTATACCCTAACAATCCTGAAACACCAATCCAAAAGAACCTATGCACCCCAATGTTCATAGCAGCACAATTCACAATAGCCAAGTGCTGGAAGCAACCTAAATGCCCATCAGTAAATGAGTGGATCAAAAAACTATGGTACATCTACACAATGGAATTCTATGCAGCAGAAAGAAAGAAGGAGCTCCTAACCTTCGCGACAGCATGGATGGAACTGGAGAGCATTATGCTAAGTGAAATAAGTCAGGTGGTGAAAGACAAATTCTATATGACCTCACCTATAAGTAGAACCTAATCAACAAAACAAATAAGCAATAAAACATAACCAGAGACACAGAAATAAAGAACAATCTGATACTAACTGGGGGGCAGGTAACAGGGGGAAAGAAAGAGAAGGGTCCAGTCAAGGAATGTGTGTGAAGGACCCATGGACAAAGCCAAAGGGGCAGGTAGGATTGAGGGTGGGGCAGGGGAAAGCGGTAGGAAAATGGAGACAGCCATATTTGAACAATTATAAAAATAAGAATAATAAAATTTCTAAAAAAGAATTGTGTATTTATTGTTCCATGTTTACACTTCAGTCACCTTCAAAATACTCTCCGTTTGATGCAATACAGTTAACTGAAACATTTTTCCCACTGCTCAAAACAGTTTTTGAACTAATCAATTTTAATGCATTTTAGTGTTTCTGCTGTTTTTTGTTTCACCTCTTCCATATCAGCAAAACGTTTCCCTTTGAGTACTTTTTTCATCCAGGGAAACAAACTAACAAGAAAAAAAAAAAGTTGCTAGGGGCAAATCAGGTAAATAGGCCATGCTGGTTTTGGTCAAAGACAGCTGAAGACTCAGCACTCATGGGCAGGTGCATTTGTAAAGCACCCATTCTGAAAGGGACAAAAGAGTTGAAAGAGTCTTCAAAAAAATTCACTGAAGCCTCTCACAGCTTCTCACACAACACCAACTTGTACACTGATACAGATGGTTTCTAGAACACTACCTGGTGGGGAAAATCTGTGCTACAAGGGGCCTGCCTTCCAGAAGATAAATCCATTTTTTGTGGGTCTCTCCCTCATGTAATTAAACCAATCTTACCACAGGCTAATTGGTAGTGACAAAAGTTAAATTCCTATAGCATATCATCAGTGTTATACTGAGACGACGTTAACTGAAAGGACATTTGAGAACCTACTGTACTACAAAAAATAAACATCAGCCCTGCCTGCAAATCAAAGGGTCACTGGTTCGATTCCCAGTCTAGGGCACATGCCTGGGTTGCAGGCCAGGTTCCCAGTAGGGGGTGCATGAGAAGCAACCACACATTGCTGTTTCCTTCTCTTTCTCTCTCCTTCCTTCTCCCTTCCCCTCTCTAAAAAATAAAATAAAATATTTTAAAAATGCACATCATTATAAAATGATTTATATATCTAAGTGTTTCACTGACATCAGCATTGCATGCAACAGTACCCGTGTACCAAACTGACTGCACCAAAACTGACTATGGCGCATTTAATCACCAAATTAATCTGCTTAGGCTTTCAGGGGCAATCCAAGAAAATGCTAATCTGTATTTTTTAATATATAACCTCAAATAAGTGAAACAGACCAAGTACTTTTTCACTTAAATACATCCTTCAGTGTTCCTGAATAAAAAAATATTTGTCTATAAAGTTCACAAATTCTACCCAATCCCAAAACTTCATTTTTGTATCAAAGACATTGAATTTGTCTTATTTCTTCACAAAAATAAAAGAAACAGTCAACCTACTAGGCTAAAAGCAAACTGTTTTTTCTGATATAATGGAAATTATTTTATAGTCATATACCTTGTAGCTAGCATTTAAAATGATATTCAGAAGCTAATTTATCATAAATAATACAAAAGGCAAGTTTTAACCTGAAGCAGATACAAACTAATTCATTCAAAAAAGGCAGAAAGACCCTCTACACAAAAGTCTTAGCATAAACTATAAAAGCTAGAACTCGACAGCACAACACAATGCTTTTGTTTAACAATGAAAGTGGGATCTTGTAGAACATTCTAAATGAAACAAACCGAAAGGTGAAAATTTAGCCTTATTTCTCTGTGCACAGATTAGATATAGAAAACCAGGAATAAGGATAAATTAATCCATTTGGAAATCTTTAAAGAGTCCTCTAAGAAGGAAAAATTATACATAACCATATTCCCTGTATATAAAAATAGAGTAATATATTTCAAAAGACTATATTATAACCAGAATATATTCCAAGATACAAGAATTAAAACATGTATAAAGAAAGCTATGGATTCCTTGCCCCAGTAAAATCTATTTTGGAAAGGAAAATCTTCAGCTGTCAAGGATAGAATCACAGGGTTGGTAAAACATTATCATCTAATATTTCAGTTCCATTCTCAATACAATCAAGTGATCATGTGTTATATACTTGAATACTTCTAGTGATGGGGAACTCACTGCCTGATCCATTTGGGGGTAAACTGTTTCTCTGTAGCACCCACTCACTGGCTCTAGCTTTATCCTCTTGTGACACACAGAATAAACCTAATTCTTCTACAAGTAAGCCCTTCAGATAACTTTTTAATAATTTATTTTTTAAATATTTTATTTATTTATTTTTTTAGAGATAGGGGTAGGAAGGAAGAAAGAGAGGGAGAAGAACATCAATGTGTGATTGCCTGTCACACACCCTCTACTGGGCACCTGGCCCACAACCCAGGCACGTGCCCTGACTGGGAATCAAACCTGCGATCCTTTGATTCAGAGGCCAGCACTCAATACACTGAGCCACACCAGCCAGGGCACCCTTCAGATAATTTCAAACACCCATCATGTTCTCTCTAATGTCTCTCTTCTCTAGGCTAAATTTTCTTGATTCCTTCATTTATTCCTTAGTGGCATATTCAAGTTTCTTCCTCTCTTCCTCATCTGCAGCTGAACTTTTAAATGCAAATCTACAAGAGGGCTCATGAAAATCTGACATCCCTTACTCTAGTGGCATATTTAAAAGTTTTCTAACCAGAGCCACGTATTAGTCAACTAACACATACATACTGCGACTATAAAGCTTCTGTTACTGAAGCAACATAGACCAGCATTGCTGCTTCAGTGCAAAGTATTCTGATACTTTTTTGAAACTGCTTTTGGAGTTTCAAGTTACAAGTAGAGAAGAAAATTAGACTGACTGCTTCCAAGTCACACTCTTGTTTGATTGTTGTATCTGTTGTTTTATTATTATTAGTAGTAATAGTAGTAGTATTTTTAAATACCAAAAATAATATTGTGCTGTTATTCAGCTACCATATTTGACATATTTTGTTCTAGATAATTTTTGGTTCTTTTCAAAAACTAAATCTACCCTCAAAGCATGAAAATCTGCTACTACAGTCACAACATTTTGCCATAGGCCCTGAATACGAATCCAAAAGAAGAGGAGCAAAAAATAGTCTGAATGATGGCAATGTCACTTGAGTTTTTTCCCCTCAAAGTAACTGATATCGACTCATCTTGATAGGTAGGTTTTGATATGTTCAGAAAAATCCACATTAGCTTATGGTTCTGGATTGTACTGAACATATGGCTGAAATGGTAAATAAAGATCGCCCACAATGTCTTCCTGTTTTGTGCAATATCAAACTAGACATTTCTTCTTCTTGCTGAATCATAAATGGTTAAGTATGTGTACATAATAGCCTCCTTTATAGGTCTTGTCATATTGTATTGCAATTATTTATTAATTTGTCTTCATATTAGAGCCTAAGCCCCATGAGGGCAGACATGTTGGTTTTCATGTGTTTCACCAGATCCTAGAACAAAGCCTAGAGCAAAATAATAATACTTGGCAATATTTTTAATATTTACAAACATATCATCATAAAAGTATACAATTCTAACAATTCTCTGCTCCTTTTCTTTCAAAGAAATGGTTCTTTCAAAAGGCTGAAGAATATGGGAGGAAAACAGATCCTAATACCCAGACATTACCTTTACAGAGGCTGCTTAAAATTCTCAGACCTATTATAACCCCAAATCTAGTAGGAAATGCAATGCCGCACATAGATGTAAATACACAGACCACACATCGATACAAATCAATAAAAGTTATCAACATTATTATGAATATTCTTTCCAACTTCACCAGTTCAGAAGTAAATTTTTCATGAAATATTTATTATTTACATCATCAAACTAAAAAGGACTTTGCAGACCAACCCAATAGTGTCCAAGTAACTGAGTCTATTTTTAGAACATAATTTATAAGCAGTGAGTTTTAAAAGATTATTGTATTTTTTAAATCATTAGCATGAACAGCAATATATTTACATAAATTACATTGTTTTTTTCCAGCTATTGTTAACTAGAACATGCATTTCAACAGATGCTGGAAAGAATTATACTATGTTCAAGTAAGTAAAGAGCAAATCTTTAAGGACTCCTTCCATATTAAATAGTTTATATTCTTTATTATTTATGTGATAAATACTAGCTCATGTATTATTCATATATCTGGCCAGATCTGTTACATCAGGTGTCAGATTAATCTAGGAGGTAGAAAGTGCTTAGTTTTACATGAAGTATTCATTAAACTTGGTGAACTCATTAAAGTATGTTAATTAGGTAATAGACAAAGAAACGTGGTATTTGGTGGAGATTGGGCACTGCTAATACCTTGCTTCGTGCTAATACCTTGGCTGCAGGTTTTTTCCCCCTTAATGAGCACTGGGAAAAGCTGATTATTCCAAACGCAGAAAAAACATCACATGTGTTACGTGTTGGAAAAATTGCCCCAGGTGACAAAAGGAAATACATACCAAAGGAACTGGCACTCTAACAAAGAGTATCATTTCAAAGCTTCTGAAATTTTCTTAGGCATAATATTTGTCATGAGCAAACTACATGTTAATTTTGATATTCTCAAGAATATTTCATTGTTAGCAATTACTCTTTGACTAATACAGCTTTTTATCTCAGTCTGGATCTGCTATATCACAAGTATATGATGCTCACCTTTTATTATTATTTTTTTGCAAGTTCCTGCTTTTTATTTATTTTTATTTTTATTTTTTTAATTTTATTCTAATTGTTGTTCAAGTACAGTTTTCTGTCTTTTACTCCCATCATGGTCCACCCCCCAGTGCTCCCCACCTCCCTCCCATTATTATTTTTTAAACTGAAATTTTAAATAGCTGGGAGCATGCATGTTTATTTGCAAAAAACCACAAATAGCATCATTTACATAAAATAATTTCCAACAAAGTGATAGTTCTTTGAAGGCTACCTTAAGAATTTTCCGCTAAAAGATCTGAATTTGAACAAAGAAAGTGCAAATATGTGGAGGCTCATGACACACCTACACACAAACCCCCTGAAGGACGGCCACGAGGCTCTTTCTGGTTTCGTCTCACTGCCTCGATGCAACCCTTTAAATTACACAAGCTGGTCTTCTGTGGCTCAGTGTTATATGTGAGAGTGTGCTTGTGCAGAACCCTTCATTTTTATACTAAAACAGAGTTTATTCATAAAAATAAAAATATTCCTTTCCATTGTCGAAAAAGTACTTTTCTTTTTTGAAAATTCAGTGATCCAAAGTATCTACTACTCTATATTTAGCTTTTCTTTAAAGATCTTATTTTATTTCTTTTTAGATAGAGGGGAAGGGAGGGACAAAGAGGAAGAGAAACATCAATGTGTAGTTGCCTCTCATGTGACCCCCACTGGGGACCTGGCCTGCAACCCAGGCATGTGCCCTGACTGGGAATCCAACCAGCGACCCTTTGGTTCACATGCCGGTGCTCAATCCACTGAGCCACACCAGCCAGGACTATATATATATATTTCGCTTTTAATTGAAATCCCCAGATCCCACATGAGTGGTAAAACCAATATTCAAACATGCTTTCTTTTTCAGAGGACCACCCTCCTTGTTTTCTAATTCTCCTTCTTTATGTGAAAAACCATTGCCACCTCACACACATAGCTACAAAAACAAAATGATTCAGCCAAGAGGAGAACATCTGCATCATATTTAGTTAGTGACCTAGGACACCTCAGCTGGCTCTGGCCCAAATATGACCCTACCCATGCCACAGGCCGGGCTGAAATGTTAAACTTCTACCTTTGTCATCATTACACTATACAGCCTCTCAGATATGTGGTCCTGAAAATAAAAATAATAATAATAGCCCTGGCTGGTGTGGCTCAGTGGACTGAGCCTGGCCTTCAAATCAAAGCGTCTCTGATTCCATACCTAGTTGGGGTACATGCCTGGGTTGCGGGCCAGGTCCCCAGTAGGAGGTGCATGAGAGGCAACCACACATTGATGTTTCTCTCCCTCTCTCCTTCTCCCCTCTGTCTAAAAATAAATAAAATAAAAAATCTTTAACCCCCCAAAATAATAATAACCTCTTTTGAAAAGTTTAAGTGCATGATTATCTCATTTATCATTAATTCCAAGGGGAAAATGAACTCATTCTAAGGACTTACCACAGCAACATTTATCAAAAGCTGCTACTATTTTTGGATTAAACCTGTCTTTCATAGACCCCTTCAATTCTGCTTACAGGAATACATTCTTCAGTTTCCAAAATAATTTGCATACTAAATGTCATACAAGACTTTTCTAGAAATACACTTCAAATTTTAATCGTAGTATATTCTTTAAGGTGAAATAAATGTCAAAATAAAAATAGAAACTTTTAGTGTTGCCACTGCTTTTTAAACTGTTTCTCAGGACTTCACATACCAAAAAATGTGCCCACAAAGGAAACCATGTGAATATGAACTGCAGGTCAGCAAAGAGACCTGACTTTGCCCATAAAACCAAGTACAGTACTATATAATTACCTGATGTTATATCAGTTCACTCCCCTAAAAAAGTAGGAAAATCAAAACAGGAAAAAAATCCCCACCAAACTTACACAAGAAGAAGTCAATGTTTCCCATATATATTTTCATTCTCTTTGTAAGTCTTTAAGGTACATTACATTTTTAAGAGAGCAATATTATAGGAAAAGGCTGTTTTAAAATATGAACTACACATGTAAGTGATGTAATTTGCTCCAGCAATGGATCTCTTAGTCTCCAAATATACTACAGGGAGTTTTTTTACACAAAGACACTGTGATGGAATATACAATAGCTCCTGCAGGTGTCATTACCTTTGTTACAAATTCTAAGAATGCTTTCCTATTGCTTTATTCATTAGACATCAAATATCTGGTTTTACTCTGTATTAACATTGTACAATTTACCAAGGTTTAAGCATGAATACTGTTCTGATTATTTGCTAGCCCAGGTAATGTTTGGGTATTATTTCAATAGCACTACACAAAAGTTTCAACTATTCTGTTCACTGAAGCATATTAACATTTGTGACATTGTACCACTGCAGTACACTGAATGTTCGTGTTCCCTCAAAGTTCATATATTGAAACCTAATCTTCAGTGTGAGAGTAACTGGAGGTATGGCCTTTGGGAGATCATTAGGTTATGAAGGCAGAGCTCTCATGTGATAAAAGATATTCCAGACAGCTTCGGTACCCCTCTAATATATAAAGATGCAGCGAACAGATGGTTCTCTCTGAACCATAATGTGGACTTTCATCAGGCACTGAACCCACCAATGCCATGATCTTGACCTTCCCAGACTCCAGAATTGTGAGAAATAAATGTGTGCTGTTTTTAAGCCACCCAGTCTATGGTATTTGGGGGATGGACTAAGACAGTCATAGAGACAGCCCAAACTCTCATGCATTTTATTAAGAAACAGTATTACATGAAAAATCAAAAAAGAAGAATCAGAGTTAGAATTGCCACAATCACAGAGCTTCTCGCCTCCAGTTTTCCTGTGTCCAGCAGGCCACAGCCACTATTAAAAATACCCCCTGAGTGAGGCCTGGCATTTCACCAGTGCACTGTAGCAAATCTAACTAGGAAATGCTTCTCAAGATCACATTTCGTTGCTTCAGAAAATTTCTTGGAGGCTGAAATATAGCTTTATAAATGAATACCTATTAATAAAAAACATACACAATTATGAAATATACAGCCCCCACATTTCTGCATAAATATCAAGGTCTCTTACTAAATCATTGGCTATTAAAAATATTCTTATTATAATATATCAATAATTTGACAAGATTATATTGTTCTATCAACATCTCTGGAAACCAATTAAAATAAAAAGAATGTATCAATAAAACAAGATTTTAGTATCACTGCCCTGACTTTGTAATTCCTTGCAACAGAGGTAACTCTCTGCTTCCCCTTCCACATTACCACCTTCACTCCAGTTTCCTGGGCTCTAACTCCTTTAACTAAATAGTGTTACAGCTTATATTTTCTTCCACTTTATATCTTCTTCTTCTATTAATAAGGTAAATCTAGATTCAAATATGTTAAAAAAAGTATTACTCTGGCCTATTTCACGTAGCATAATGTTCTCTTGGTCCATCCATTCTGTTGCAAAGAGTAAAATTTTCTTCTTTTTCACACCTGAGTAGTATTCCATTGTGTAACTATCCCATATTATTTTATCCACTCAACTACTAATGGACACTTGGGCTGCTTCCATATTTTGGCTATTTTAAATAACACTGCAGTGAACATAGGGGTGCTTATGTTCTTTCAAATTAGTGTTTTGGGTTTGGAAATACTTCCAGAAGAGAGTTTGCTGGGCTAAAAGGCAGATCCATTTTTAATTTTTTGAGGAAACGCCATACTGTTTTCCACAGTGGCTGCACCAGTCTGCATTCCCATCAACAAAAGAGTTCCCCTTTCTCTACATCTTCATCAGCACTTACTGTTTTTTGGTTTGTTGATAGCCATTCTGAGAGGTGTGAGATGGTATCTCATTGTGATTTTAATTTGTATTTCTCTGATGATTAGTGACATTGATCATCTTTTCATATGTCTATTGGCCATCTGTATGTCCTCTGTGGAGAAGTGTCTATTCAGGTCCTTTGCCCATTGATTTCACTCATATGTGGAATCTAGCAAACAAACTGAACTAACAAGCAAAAAAGAGACAGACTCATAGATGGGGAACAGATGACAGTTAGTGAGATGAGGGGAGTTAAGCAAGAAAGAAAAGGGACTCATGGACACAGACTACAGGGTGGTGATTGATTGCTGAGCAGAGGGTATATACGGGGACTAAATGGTAATGGGAAAAATATAATAAAGATTATATATTTAGCCCTGGCTGGTGTGGCTCAGTGGATTGCGCGCGGGCCTGTGAACCAAAGGATCGCGGTTTGGTTCCCGGTCGGGGCACATGCCTGGGTTGCGGGCCAGTTCCCAGCGGGGGACACACGAGAGGCAGCCACACATTGATATTTCTCTCTCTAACCCTTCCCCTCTAAGTATAAATAAATAAAATCTTTAAAAAAAAAAGATTATATATTTAGCCCTGGCTGGTGTAGTTCAGTGGACTGAGCACAGGCCTGTGAAGCAAAGGGTCACTGGTTCGATTCCCAGTCAGGGCACATGCCTGGGTTGCAGGCCAGGTCCCCAGTAGGGGACACATGAGAGGCGACCACACATTGATGTTTCTCTCCCACTCTTTCTCCTTTCCATCCCCTCTCTCTAAAAATAAATAAATAAAATATTTTGTAAAAAATATTATATATTTAAAAAAAATTACAAAATATAAAGAGGCAATTAAAACATATGCAGCCCCAAAATGTAGAAAGCAAGCTTTACAAAAGTATGCAAGATCCTTAATTTATAAAGATTTGTTTTTCTGAATTTGAGGATGCTTGTGTTGTTAAATATTTCTACACAGTTTTTTCACTTCAAATAAATACTCACTTTCAAAAAAATAAATAAAATAAGAGGAGCATTAGATAATATTACATTCTAATGGGATGTAATAATTACAACTAAATACATGGTACTTAAAATGTAAAGCAAAAACCCAAAAGAAAAAATATGGTAGGAAATAGTCACCTACAATAATTGTGCAGAAAAATGAAATTCTAATACCAAGCCACCAAAAAAAAGATGAGGGAGTGTGAGTACAAAATGAGCCAAGATAAACTTCTCATTCCTCAGTTTTGGGAGGATATATTTTGGGGGGGAATATGTTTCTCTTAAATGTGTTTACTAAGTGACTGTTTTCCTCTGAAAAACTCAGTTCTAGTGTTTTGAAAATTGTTTCGGTCCCTTCAGAAATGAAACAGGATATAAACAATCAAAACAAACTGTCTGGTTATAGGGAGATTCCCAAAAGGCAAGCGAGGTACTGTGCAGAGTAGCATGACACTGTGGTCCTACATAACTGACAATGGCAAGTTGCCCGGTCAGCAACAGGCCCCACGGAGACGCGCAGCAGAAGGAGCCACGCGCTCTACCGAAACAGCCAGGTTCACGCCTACCTCTTCTGTCCAATGGAGGTTAAAAAGAAAATTGTTATCAACCTAACAATCATCCTCTTCAACTAGTTAATTAAAATCCACTTCAAAATACAACAGATACTTCTAAGAAGCTTTATTTAGGACAAACACAGATAACAATGGTTTCTCAGTTTCAGGACCAATAATAGGTAACTGTTACTGAGCACATTTCACTGGTTCAGTTCCTGGATAAAGAAACGGGAATACTGATGTATTGAGGCCTACAGCTAAACTTTAAAATATGCATATGGCTCTGAAAGACCCTACTGTGGCCAAGGCAGCCATGTGCTGGTTTCAATTTTGACTATTCAGGCCTTCGCCTGACTAGCAGATTATATGAAAATCTGATTAACCATGGGTCAGGATATATGAGGGGAACTGTGCAGGAAACAAGGGAAAGTGCATGGCTTCTTTAACTATTATTATAGTCGTATTGTGTTTGTAACAGCCTACCTACTTTGCCAGAATAGAATATTAGTCACAGGGATTATTCACAGAAAATATTTTTTTAAAAGTCTTGCACCTTTTTAGAGAAAAAGCTCTTTTAAATACAAACTAATTATAATAAATTACAAATTTAAGGAGGCTAGAGAGCCTCTCTGTATTTGCCTCCTCACACAATAAATAAAGAGGTTTTGTTGTTTTATAGCAGACAATCTACCCAAGATAAGGGAAGAGCCTGGAGGAGCCCCTAAGGTCTCTGTAGCAATGGGCTATGACATCAAGGGTGTATACACCACGTGTCACACTCACATGATGTCACAGCATTGGGAAGAAATTAAAGACTCCACAGAGATAGGATAGTATTCACTTTAATAATAATTATTAATGAGTAGACTATCTTCAATAAATCATATTTCATAAAAGTACTATCTTTACTTTTAAAAAATAACAGATATGAGGGTCCTATGTTTAGCTTATTAATATTACAACTTTAAATAAAATTCTGTTGCCTGAAGTAAAGTGCCCTAATGTTCTAAAAATTTCATTTATAGTGAAAACAATATGCTTCTGAAAGATTATGTTTCAACACTTCTACTGCCCTCTCAGTTTTGGACAAATTATGTTAACTATGCAATTTGAGTAATTCAGTCTGCAAAATGGGAATGAAACCAGCAAACAGAAAGCCTAAAAATATAATGAATTCTTCAGAGATCCATCAACAAATAACACTAAAAGGTGAAGCAGTACATTTTCAGAGGCATTCTAAAGAATCTCTAAGACAATTTCATACAACATTTTCATAAATGAAGCACATTATCCAGACTGTCTTGATTTCTACTCCAAATCTCATTATGCCTTCCACCCACTGTTTCATCCACATTGCTATTAAACATTATTCTTATTTGATTTTCTATCGTACACTAGAAGAGAAATAAATTAAATTAAAATGTCCTAATAGGCAGCAATAAAAGAAAATCATACAGTATAAATTAAAATTGTTAAGGCTACAATTTTAAATGGACAACATCTGATCCGGGGTGTGCCTGGAATCTTATTCATATAATCAGAGCTTATATCTAAATTTAAATCAGTAAAAATGGACACAAAGTATTTAATAAATGCACCATGTGCTTTTATCCTTTACTTTAATCCAAGAGGATTTTATATAGCTTATATAGTTTTTGGACCAAATATGCTCAAAGTCTTAACAGCAGTATGCTCTCATATATGTCCACTGGTTCTTACTGAAAATTCATCAATACAGACGTATATTTTTCAATTTTGGATACTCATGACTTAGCAGATGAAACATGCCACACAATAAATGCTCAGAACAAAGTCAGGAGAGGTAAGAAAAGCAGTAAATACTTTGGTTACATCAAAATGCTAGAATGCCATGCAGTTTCACGTTTTTTAGAGCTCCGTTTATATTTGCAGAGGTGTATAGCCATCACCCCTACAAGAAACCCTGTGCCCATTAGCGGCCACTGACGTCTCCTGCCAACTCTCCTTTCATCATCGGCCCTCAGGCAACCAGTCACTATGGATTTGCCTAATCTGGATATTTCATAGAACTGGAATCATACAATATGCAGAATTTGTGAATGATTTCTTTCAATGAGCATAATGTATTTAAGGTTCATTCGTGTTGTAAACATATCAGTACTTCATTCCTCTTTGTTGCCACATAATATTCCATTATATGGCTATACTAAATTTTATTGAAGCTGAGGGCATTCAGGTTTTCCTGCTTTTGTCTATTATGAATAATGTTACTATAATCATTCTTGTGCAAGTTTTTGTTTGGGTGAGTGTTTTCCTATACATTCCATTTTTAAATATTCATTTCTAAAAGATATATAAGAGTATTTTCTTAAACACATACAAAAAAAATTTTATAAGTACCCCAATATCTTTTCTTCGTGGTTACTATCATCAACAAAATATAAGTAATGTTCACAATATAATATGCAATTTCAGTCCTCCCTCTATTTTGCTGATTGACTTTAGATATCTATCCTTCAACAGCTTAGAATTTATTCGCTGTCTGAAATACATATAATTTTGTATACGGCATATAAGCTACAACAACATAAGAGCAAAGTACATCATAGAGCAAATGAAGTAGGTATAAATAATGAGTAAAATGGAGCCACACAAATGGATCATGTGACAGATCCTAATGTCACTACGTAAAGGGAGGGGCTCGCATTTATCAACCACTGGGTGCCAGGTACCCCACTAGATTCTTCACATACAGTATCATGTTTAATTCTTACAATCCTGGAAGGTGGAGTTATTATATCTTTATTATGTAAATAAGAATGCTTCTGATCGGAGAGATTAAGGGACTAGACCAAAGTGGAGAGGGGAATGCCAGGTTTTACACTTAGGTCACTAAGACTCTATAAATACCACTTTTACTAACAATTTAATGAGATAAAATTTTGCATTTTGTATATTGTTCAAAGCATTTTCAAAAAATATTTTAACCCATACTAAAACAGCCCTGTAAAATAACAGTATATTTATTATTATTTCCACTTTCTAGCTACGGAGACAACCATTCGGAGGCTGACTTGTCACTCAATTAGTGAGTAAGATGCCTGATCTCCTACCTTTTCTACAATACTTTCCCCCATGAGTCAGAGAAGAGCCAAGAATAGAATTTGGGAGGGGGTGACAAAAAAGAAAAGAAAATATATCTCTAATTCTGATGAAATCTGTCCCTTCTCAGTGATAAAGCCCTCCTTTCTACAATCAAAGATCTAGTTACTTCCATCAGTCACAAATTCTCTCTATTCATAGTCCATGCTATGCTTCCTTTTTGTGTAACCCTGACAAAGTGGATGCAACTTGCAAATACAATGTCACCTGAAGGATCTGTCGGCACATTTCTTTGCCTTTATTATTCTTTATACCTTTCCAAGCCTCCTGCAAAAATGACACACTTAGCTAATTGCCCCAGTTTCTCTAATCTTCTCATTCTTTCATATGCTTTAGCTAATTTTTGCACTATCCATAACTGTTTTCAAACATTTCTTATGCCAATTGGCTCCATATTTTCCTCCAACTCCTTTTTCAGACCTCTAGCACCATATCTACTCCTTTTTCCCTATAAAGATTCAAATTGTTCCCTTATAGCCCTCCTCAAATTTCTACAAATGATATTATCTGTAATATAGAATTAAAATGTTTTTAACTCAATTATTTTTTTCTGAAGAAAAAAAAGTGACTTCTGGTCAAGATGGAAGTATAGGTAGACATGCTTCACCTCCTCATGCAACCATATTAAGAATTACAACTAGATCTCAAAACAAGTAACACCCAGAACTGTCAGAAAACTGAGCTGTATGAAAGTCTGACAACCAAGGATTTAAAGAAGCCACATTCATCCAAACAGGGAGTAGGGGTGGAGTCACAGAGACAGGCAGAGAGTTGTGGAGACAGGGTGTGATGCAAAGAGGTGGCAGAAATGGCAGGACAGATAATCCCACATTCACACATGGTGGATAAAAATAGAGAAGGATACCTTGGGAGCAAGCAATCCCAGCCCTAGGCCAGACCATACAGTCCAGAGTTCCAGTGCCAAGAAGACAAATCCCCATAACAACTGGCTATAACAACCAGTGGGGGTGGGGGTCATGGGAGAAACTGCCAGAATTTCAGGAGACTCTGTTTAAAGGGCCCACGTGGAAAAGACAGAAAACTGTACAAAAAAAAAACAATAAAAAAAATTCCAAAAAAAAAAAAAGAAAGAAAAATAAATAAATAAAGGGCCCACGTGGATATAGAACATAGACAAACCCACTCACCACCAGGGCAACAGTGGAAGGGTGCAGTTATATATAGGTAATGGGGAAAGTGAGTGGAAACAGGGCAAGTGCCAGGAAAACCTCCAGAAGCCAGGCAATGGCACTGTCCCCTCTCCAAGACCTCTACCCACACAGACCCACAAAGCAATGAATAAGGTTGCCCTGCCCTGGTGATTAGCTAAGGCTTTACCCCACACAATTTTCAGGTCCCTTTTCTACAGTAGGCCACACTACTAAGACAGAGAGTCAAGACAGCTCTACCTAATACACAGAAACAAACACAGAGAGGCAGCCAAAACAAGGACACAAAGAAATAGGGCCCAAATGAAAGAAGAGAACAAAACCCCATAAAAAGAACTAAATGAAACAGAGATAACCAATCAGAGTTCAAAACACTGGTGGTCAAGACACTCAAAGAACTCACTGAGTATGGAAACAACATAAAGGAAGAAATGAAGGTTACACTAAGTGAAATCAAGAAAAATCTGCAGGCAACCAACAGTGGAAGGGATGACTGGGATTCGAAACAATGATTTAGAACATAAGGCAGTAATAAGCATTCAACCAGAACAGCAAGAAGAAAAAAGAATTTTAAAAAATGAGGATAGTATAAGGAGCCTCTGAGACATCTCCAAATGTACAAACATCTGACTCATAGGGATGCCGGGAGAACAGAAAAAACAAGAAATTGAAAACTTACTTGAAAAAACAATGAAAGAAAACTTCCCTAATTTGACAAAGGAAATAGACATACAAGTCCAGAAAGCACAGAAAGTACCAAACCAGTTGGACCCAAAGAGGACCACACCAAGACACATCATAATTAAAATGCAAAGATTTAAAAAAGATAAAGACGATCTTAAAAGCAGCAAGAGAAAGCAGAGAGTTACCTACAAAGGCTTTCCCACAAAACTGTCAGCTTGTTTCTCAAAGGAAACTTTGCAGGCTGGAAGAGACTGGTAAGAAGTATACAAAGTGATGAAAAGCCAGGACCTATAACCTAGATTATTTTATCCAGCAAAGCTACCATTTAGAACAGAAGGGCAGATAATGTGCTTCCCAGACAAGGAAAAGCTAAAGGAGTTCATCATCACCAAGCCATTATTACATAAAACGTTAAAGGAACTTATTTAAGAAAAAGAAAGTCAAAACTATGAAAAGAAAATGGCAACAAATTCACAACCATTGATAACTGAAAACAAACTAAGCAAACAGGCAGAACAGGAACAGAATAATAGATGGGGAGATCATGCAGAGTGTTGTCAACTGAGAGGAGGAAGGGGGAGAATCGGGGGAAAGGTGCAGAGATTAAGATGCATAATTGGTAGGCACAAAATAGAGAGGGAAAGGTTAAGAAGAGTATCACAAAAGGAGAAGCCAAAGAACTTATATGCACCACCTGTGGACATGAACTACGAGGGGATTTCTGGAGGGAAAGGGGGCACTGGGTGGAGCGGGGGCAAAGGGGGAAAATTGGGACAACTGTAATAGCACATTACATAAAATATATTTTTAAAAAGAAAAGAGAAAAAAGTAAACCAAAAAAGGTAAATGTTATTTTTATTAAAGAATAAATGCCTCTTAGAATGTTTGAAATGGTAAATATTTTTGTAATGTCAAAATATCTATGGTACTAATTAAGCTTTTATCAAATTACAATCACTTGTTAGACTTTTCTTTGTATGCTGTATTTGGTTCACTGCTCATCGATACCCTCTATAAGTACATAATGTGTAGAGGAACTATGACCAAGACAACTTAAACAACATCAGGAACTCTTCCTGCACAAAATACTTCTCACTAACTTGCCTCTGCCTGAAAATCATCAGTAGGATCACTTCTGCTAGTGAGAACAAGTGTTATAATCAAATGAGATCATGTTAAAATCTAAATATATGGTAACCCCCTGGCCCAGGAGAGGGAACAAAGAAGCACATGCTTAGCAACAGGCAAGGTTATATTCAGAGATACTCTCCCTCTAAAAACTAGTGAATAGGATTGTCTATCACCAACTAAGGAAATATTTCATTCACTCTTACTTATTGCTCTTATACCTTTAAAAATTGTATAATACATTACAAAATTATTTTTAAACTTAACTACATCTTTTTATAGAAGTTTATTATGACTTAGATATTTTAGTTACAATGCACATGGATGATTGCTGTCAGATGGAAGATGTAAAATCAAATTTTATACCATAGGAACTAACCTTTTAAATCTTTTTATTAGCTATAATCTAATTACTATAGTGCTATTTCTGACACAATGCAACAACAGGGGAAAATGGGGACAACTGTAACTGAACAATAATAAAAAAAATTGGGGAGCAAAAGAAGTTTCAAACCTCCCTCAAATTTTTAAATAGGTCTTACAAATCTTATTGCTATCAGAACAGCATGGCCATCTATATACTCACTCATGTTTTGCCTCAAAAATTAATTCTTACAGAAATAAAGAAATAAAAATTAATTTCAGAAATAAAGCTATAAATTTACATGTAGCCATCTACTCTGAGAAATTCTGAGTACGAATAAATATCATTTTGAATGAACAAACAAGCCACAAAAAAATAGCCATGGGACCTGTCTTTAATTGACAATATAGAATAAAATTTAATTCTATGTCCGTGTTTTCCTACAAAGAACCACCTAGAAATATACTTTAATTTCAATGCAGACAGGCATTGTAAAAAGACTTTTACTTCTGGTAATGGTAGACTAGGTATTTCAGACAGGTTCTACTAATAACTCTACAATCCTTTATAAAATCTAGATGAATTATAACCAAAATCTTTTTAAAAGCATAGAAGTAATGAAACAGTAAGAAATGACTGGGAAAGAAATACACCAAAAACCAGACAGAAGAATGAAGACTAGAATTGCTGTTCTGAGCTGGTTTGATCTGGCCAAGAGGCTAAACCATACTTCAGACAGCCAAATTGGCTGTCCTTGGAACTAGCCAAATTTGGAGGGCCTGTGGCTGTGATTGAGATGTCAAAAAGCTCTAACCTGAATGGAAGGATAAACTAGAAGTGAAACAGCCTTCACACAACTTCAGTCATGCACTGAATTATCTGAATGTCACAGAAAATCACACACATTGAAATCAGATTAAGTTGACCCAGAATTGCTGGCTCTCTAGAAGCCTGGCAATAACAGAGAAAAGAAATCATCTCAGATGATTATAACATCATTCTAGATTTTAAATTATTTCTATTAATAATTTCACAGTGTGCAACACATGATCAAATGTAACCAGAGAAATTAGGAGCTACAATAACATAACTAAGAACAATCATAAAGAAGAGGCAACAGACATGGACCCAACAGTTCCCCATGGAAAAGATTATCACAGACAAAGTGTTTTTTTAATGCATTTACTATAGTTACAGCAATAAAGGTCAAACTTAAAATTTTCAAAAAAAATAAAACTATCGAAAGTAACATTGCCTATTTATGAAAGAATCAACTAGATAGAGTTAAATATAGAGTCAAAACTTATGACAAATAAAACTAAGATGTCAATGGATGAGGGATAGGTCAAAAGAAATTATCAAAAAGTGGTTAAAGAGGCAATCTATGGAAAATACAGGAGAAAGAATATGCAATATCATAGATATGATGAGATGGGCCAATCTAAATGGAATTGGAATCCCAGAGGATGAGAGATAAAAAATGAAAGAGGCAATATTTGAAAATATAATTACTAAGAATGTCCCAAAACTAATGAAAAGCATCAAGTCACAGTTCGGAGTCCCAAACAGATTTTGAATAATAATAATAATAATAAAAGCAACTGAGAGCCTTATATTCTTGCCAAGTTGGCAGAGGAATCTGTTAAATATGTTGAGACCAGAAAAACAAAAGATCAACAATACTAAAAGTTGATTTTTCAAAAACACAAACAAAATTGACAAACCTTTAGCTAAACTAAGAAAAGAAAAAATACTCCCATGAAATCAGAAATGAAAGCAGAGACATTGCAACCAATACTAAAGAAATACATAGGATCACAAGAAACTACTCCAAACAGTTCTATGCCAGCAAATTTGATAACCCAGAAGAAATATAAAAATATGCTGAGGAAAGTGACTATCTTCTAGTTTAACAAGTCAGTTAACATCAAAACCACACATTGCTTGTAGGGAAAGAAAAAAAATAAGAAATGATGGCACGAGACCACCCTAAGTAGAAAAGAGGCAGGTTATTAACAAGTAGGAAACTCTGTCACTAATTGTCATCGCCCTGAGCATTGCATCTTGGCCCCACGTCTATTATAATTTCCTATTTTAGATTCTTAGGATAGCTCTTTAATTTCATAGAAAGATCTTATTTTCTCCCCATGTTAATAATGTCCAAATAACAGAGAAAGCTTTAACATATTTTTCAAATCTATTATAAATGCCTATTTTTATATTGCATGTAATAAAAAGTTGGTGTTATAATTTCATCATAAAACATGATCCCAACAAATTATTAGAATCAACCCCATTGTTAAATAAAACTACTATGGAATTGATGCTTTTACTGATTCTTTATATATATTCATAGTGATCTAAGTAAATCAAACATAAGGAATACGCTATATGAAATTCCATGCAATGAATACCTTAACTCTAAAAAAATCTATAACAATAGACCATAAAATACTTTTATTTTTATAAATTTTGTATAGTATAGATGAAAAGGAAGAAATTAACATTTATAAATCAATTTTTCTGTGCCAGGCTTAATGCTACATGTTTCTAATATGCTCTCTCATTAACTTCTACAGAACCATGCAAAATAGGTATTATGAGATATCTATTTTTCAGATAGATAAACTGAGGTTCAGAGTAAGCTAGTTAACACTCAGGTTTATCTTTCCACTAAGTATCTATATAGGGTAATTAATAACAAAAAAGAATATTCAGAGAATAACATAATTTATTCCATAATGCTGCAAATTTTATTAGTGCTATTATTATTATTATTATTGCTTGCTACACTATTAGAAAAAATTTTAATGATGATGTATTTACTTTTGAACTAAAGAAATCATCAAATACCCCTTCAATATGATCTGAAATGTTTTATCTTAGAATCCAGTAAATTATAAATCTTTGTAAATTTGATTACATAGTTCATATTCCTCATGTTCAGGATACCATTTTCAAGCCATTAACATTCTCAAAAATGTGTTAGTCAATTATTCTTATTTTATACATATTATTAAAATTCAGTCTCAAAGATTTAAAAAATTTCTGAATAAATAATTTTTGAGTAGTTATCACTTATGTTTTAATACATTCTATACATCCTCACTTACTCGAAAACAAATTATTATACAATTAATAAATAAAGTTGTTTCTTATATGTTTTCTCTTGTTTCTGAATGTATTTAATTCAAATTACCAACCTTTACATACAGTGGACAAATCATTCACTACTTAATACTCTGCCACTAAAATATAATTAGACAGTAATATGTTAAAGCAAATTTATAAAAATACTTTTCAAAATACAAAAAAAAATCCTGAAAAATCAGATGTCCTACATCACTTGAAGTCCTAAGTATTTTCAAAGCAAAAGGTCACTACATTAGAAAAATTACATTTGTACATGTTATTACTTTTGAGTTTTTTAAATCCATGACATATATATCTTTTCCCTTTAATTTGACAAGGTCCTTCAAAAAAATGATGAAAAAATTATTAGGAACCAATCTGTAAATTCTCAAGGGCCAAAGCTAGAACAATTGAAACAAACAAAATAAATAACATAGTACTGTATTATATCTAACGTATAAAGTAAATACACATGAGTCTATACTGATATAAATAAATGACTGGACAAACAGACAAATGAGAGAGAAGGGATGAGTCTCTCTTATACAAGTATTTCAAATAACATATGTGGACACTTCATCCTTTCCCAGAAGAGCTTCCTCTCTCCTTGAGTGTGGACTGAACATAATGACTTGCTTTCAAAGAATAGAGAATGGAAAACATAAAATAGTAACTTTACAGTGGAAAAACCTAGCTGACGTTACTTGCATCAAGGAATCAAGGTTAACACCCTAGTGATAAGTCATGTTGCTACCATTACCACCTGATATGACATAGTGAGAAAAGCACTTTACCTCTGCAGGGTTCCCAAAACTATACAACCCCAGTCTAATCGTGAGAAAAACATCTGAAAACCAGAACTGAGGGACCTCATTGTAGAAAACATCTAATACTCTTTGAAACTGTCAAGGTCATAAAAAACAAGGAAAGGAACTATCACAAATAATAAGAGACTAAGACATAAACACTGAATGCAATATGACATCTCGTATGAAGTCCCAGAACAGAAAAAGATCATAGGTGGATAAATTGGTGAAATTGAATAGAGTTTCTAATACAGCTGAAATTAATATATAAATTTATTAGTTTTGACAAATGTATAATGGATGATATTAACATTAAAGGAAGCTAGGTGAAGGATATACTAGGTCTCTGTATCTTTGTACCTTTCCTGTAAATCTCAATAAAAAAGGTTAGTTTTTAAAAAGACACTAGATTTGAAGTAATGAAGTAAAATACATGTCTCGTAGCACTGAAAAAAAGTCTGCTTAGGTTAAAGATAAAAAAATTACTAGAATACACATGAGAAAACATTTGTAAAATATAAAAAGTAAAAATTGACGAGTGAAAAGATTAATAAACTTGACTGCATCCACAATGAGACACTTGTATTAAAAAATGCCACAAATAAGAAAACCTGAGAAATAAAATTCATAATATGATTATTAGACAAATATTATAATCTGTAAGAATTCTATAAGAATCAACAAGAAAAAGATAAAGTCCTTTTAAAGTGGAAAAACAGTATGAATAGGCAATTTGAAGAAGAAATGGACAAGAAGCTTAAAATATATTATAAGGAAATACATAGTTTTTGACATAAACTAATATTTTTATCTATTAAATTGGAAAAACAAATTTTTCAAATATACTTGTAAAAGAGTATGGGTAAACAAAAATATCATAAGCTGCATAAAAACTGGTCAGCCAATCTGGAGAGTAATTTTCTCAACATTTTTAAATTTTTAAATACAATTAAGTTCCTCAGTATCTACTACAAAGAACATATATAATTTTTTATACAGGGAAAAAATTGAAATCAATCTAAATGGCAATGGAAAATAGTTATGTACATTATAAAATATGCAACAGATAAACAATGAGGTAGATCAGTCATCCAAGATGTCTAGATCTTTAAAACATATTCTTTAAATTGTTAAAAGCCAGTTTACAAAGCAATAGCATGATTCCATTTTTGAAAAGACCCACAATATCATGTATTATCTATGGATACTTATCTGCCAGTGCCAGAAGCATACTCACCAAACTGGCAAAAGAGTTTAATTCTGTGGAGAATGTAGGGGGGAAGCCCTCAGGGTGCTGATCAATTGAAACCTAAGCCTCTCTATTTGTTACAAGTATGAGGGGGAACCCCAGAAAAAAGAATTATCTTCTGGAGGGTAAGTCCCCTTGTAGTACAGGCTTCCCCCGCTAGGTGAGTGTTCTGGGAACCCATCTGTATTAGTGTACCAGCTGATGTTGTTGTGAGAGGCTGTGTTCAGCTTCATTGAATTTTTTCCTGAAGACTATTCCAGGTGTCTGCCCATTTCATAATGGGTGATTTACGAATGCACCTGCCCACACTGTGCTGAGTGCTCATCAGTTTCTGACCAAAAACAGCATGACCCCCATGCCCCATCCTCCCTCTTCACCCAATCTCATCCTGAGCAACTTTGTGTTGTTTTCCCAGTGGAAAAAGTCCTCAAATGGAAACGTTTTGCCAATGTGGTAGAAGTGAAACAAAAAACATCAGAAGCACTAAAAAGCGTCAAAATCAAAGAGTTCAAAAACTGTTTTGAGCAGTGGGGAAAGAAGTCTCAATAGGTGTAGTGCATCAAATGGAGAGTACTTTGAAGTTGAATGAAGTTTAAACATGTAAGACTAAATACACAACTTTTTATAAATAAATTCTGGGGGTCTTGGGGGGTTCCCCCTCATAAATTACATTAATTTTTAAAGCTTTAGGAATTTGTTTTAAAGCACATTTAAGTCCTGCTTACCTATTATTAGAGTCTCAGCAATAACAATGCCCCAATGAACATCAAAGTCATCCCTTCAAAATTCTAACCAAGGAAGCACCAAGGTTATATGGGAAACTAGAATCAGCTGAGCCAAGTCCTTAACACTCAGTGGCACATACTGTGTGGCTTCCTTCAATAAGTATCTGAATGATTAGGGGAATAAGTGTGCAAGTAGCTACACAAAATACCTGCTTAAGGAAGCATGGTTGCACCCTAACCTGAGGAAATTATAAGGGAAGTCTGCCATTTCACAGAGAAACAGAAACATGTTGACCAAATTAAAATTTAAAACATCTGAGTTCTAGTCCTGATTTCACCACTTATTGCATGATGCTCAAATATCCAACTGAAACTGAATTTGTTTATCATATTTTCTGAAAAATGATGCTGCTTACCCTACTTATTTGTAGAGAAATAGGAGGAGGCAGAGAAATGTGACCATAGTTACAATAATATTTTGAAAAATGTGTGGATGCTCTACTAGTACATGAACTTTTGAAGAATTTTGGAAAAACTAGTCATCACGCTATGTAATCAAATTAGTATCACTGCTCTTCCCCAAGTACTATTAGTGAAGAACCAAAGCATGACACTAGACCCACCAATCTAACCAGACTCTGGTTATGTGATGTCAGGATGATGGAAAGAAGTTTTATAATGCATAAAATGCAGAAATAGAAATTACCTGTACTGAAATTTTTTACTTTCATTTTTAGCTCAATCAACCTACCGTATTTTTCAGACTATAAGATGCACTCCCTCCCCAAATTTGGGGGGGGGTGCATCTTATAGTCCAAATGTACTTTACTTGGCTTGCTGTGGCGGTGGGCAGCAGTGGAGCAGGGTCACAGGTTATTAAATATTGTACCACATTTTTTGCTTCAAAATTTTTTCCCCTATTTTCCTCCTCTAAAATCTGGGTGCATCTTATAGTCCTGTGCATCTTAGAGTCCTAAAAATACGGTAGGCTTCCCTTTTTTATCCAGTAGGAACACATTAATAACTTATCATGCACATAAACTGTTGTGCTTGAATCTTTTTTACAAGAATTCTTTTCTTAGACAAATTAATGTATACATTCATTCTTAGTTGGCTTTTAAATTAATTTCAAATTTTGGAGGACCTCTACACTAGTTTAAAAATACAAATTACTTAGGTTCTGAACAGTTGTGGCTCAGTTGGTTGGGCATCATTCTGCAAAGCAAAAGGTTGCCGGTTCAGTTCCTAGTCAGGACACATGCCTGCACTGTGGGTTCAGTCCCCGGTCGGGACTCCTACAAGAGGCAACAGATCAATGTGTCTCTCTCATATTGATGCTTCTCTCGCACTCATTCTCCCTACCTTCCCTTCTCTCTAAAAATAAACAATTAAAATATTTTTAAAACTACAAATCATTTTGTATTAAATGTTCTAAAATACTGATCAAACACATTAAAAAGTTACTTTATTATAATCATGTACATAAAAAAACCCTGTGCATTGATTTGGACATATCATCTTGATTATCAGTTAATATTTCAAATTCTTCATGGTTTAATCACCTCTAATTTGGACATGAAAGTAAATATGTTCCTTCACAATCACCCTGACAGTTGAAATACCTAAAATTAGTTTGTTCAATTGTTGGAACAATTACAACCCTATTAAACATGATAGGCATGTAAATGTTGCTAACTACTTGGTCACAAGGAAATTTAAGGAACTGCCTAGCTTCAAAGTTAAATCCAGGTAATTTGATTTTTCCAAATGAGAAAACAACCACAATAAATTCTCTTAACAGTCTTCATTTAAGAACATTATGTATAATCAATCCAGAAAAAGAGAAAGCTGGTTTTTAAAAGCCTGTTCTAAAATCTCTGAGCATAAATGATGTGCAACAACTAAAAGAATACTACCTATTGTAGACTTGTGAATAAATGAGGAAAATGTTAGAAACTATGTTATTATAAAATTCTTGTCATCTAAGATAATGAAAATTTCAGAAATGATACATACTAAAGAGTAGGCTAAAGGAAGGATTTTAACAAATGAGAACAGTTTTTATATCATAGGAGCTGGATTCTTGTCACTATATCAAAGATAAAAATATCTGTGGTGTTGGTTGTGCCTATTCTGAAAGAAGTAATTAATCTCCAAGTGAGAAATCATTTGCTAGTTAAAATTTTAGAGTGTAGTGAAAATTATAAAATATATATTTAATTATTTAAATATTTGAAAACATATCCTCAAATCTCTAGATTCCCACATAGAACATCCAAATCAGTAAATAATCTGTATAAGGATGAATTTGAGCTCTAATGTGCAGTTATTAAGACTGCCACACCATCTGGAATTAGAGCATGAAAATTAATAATTAAATCTGACATTTTCTACTTCACAGTGTCAAATATTTCCTATATATTTGTAATGTACAATTCAAACTGAGAAATTTTTGCACAGTTTTTTTTTCGCATCCTAAGAATCAATTTGGTTTAAAGGAATTGTTAAACAAATTTTAACTGCTAAAGTTGAAAACATCACGAAGAAAGGTAGCTAGTCTTTAATGGAATTAAGCCAAGAGATCTAAACAGAAAATACTCTAAATTTTCATTACGAGCCATAACCATACTTTACTTTTATATATCACTACCCTGATTCTAAACCTGGTTTCTATGGATATGTAATCAATTTATCTGTTTATCTGCACTATAAATTAATAATAGAATTACATGAACTATTTTTAAAATTTATTTTATTGGTTATGCTAATATAGTTGTCCCACTTTTTCACCCTTTGACCTCTCCACTCAGTACCCCCATTCCCTGCAGCAGTTCCTCCCTTATCTCATGTTCACAGGTCACACATATAAGTTCTTTGCCTGACTCAATATCACCCTGTCTATTTTGTACCTAAGAATTTGTCCTTCTTTATCCCTGCACCTTTTCCCCCATTCTTCTTCTTCCCCCTCCCAGCCAATAACCCTCCAAATGATCTCCATATCTATGATTCTATTTCTGTTCTGCTTGTTTGCTTAGTTTGTTTTCAGATTCAATTGTTGATAGTTGTGAATTTATTGCCACTTTCTTTTCATAGTTTTCATCTTCTTTTTCTTAAACAGTTCCCTTTAACATTTCATATAATAATGGCTTGGTGATGATGAATTCCTTTAACTTTACCTTTTCTGGGAAGCATTTTATCTGCCCTTCCATTCTAAATGATAGCTTTGCTGGATAGAGTAATCTAGGTTGAAGGTCCTTGCTTTTCATCTCTTTGAATACTTCTTGCCAGTTCCTTCTAGCCTGCCAAGTTTCTTTTGAGAAAGCAGCCAACAATCTTATGGGAACTCCTTTGTAGGTAACTCTCTGCTTTTCTCTTGCTGCTTTTAAGATTCTCTTTAGCTTTAAACTTTGGCATTTTGATTATGATGTGTCTTGGTGTGGCCCTCTTTGGGTCCAACTTGTTAGGGACTCTCTGTGCTTCCTGGACTTGTATGTCTATTTCCTTCACCAATTTATGAAAATTTTCTTTCACTATGTTTTTCAAATAAGTCTTCAATTTCTTGCTCTTCCTCTTCTCCTTCTGGCACCCCTATGATTTGGATGTTAGTAGTAGGAAGATGTCCCAAAGGCTGCTTAGCCTATCTTCATTTTTTTTTTAATTCTTTTTTCTTTTTGCTGTTCTGGTTGAATGCTTTTTTTTTCCTTATGTTCCAAATCATTGACTTGATTCTCTGTGTCATCCCCTCCACTGTTGGTTCCCTGCATATTTTTCTTTATTCCACTTACTATCATGTTTTCTACCTGGGTCTTTTTAATGCTGTTGAAGTACCCAATGAGTTTCTTGAGCTTCCTGATAAGCAGTGTTTTGAACTCTACATCTGATAAGTTGCTTATCTCTATTTTGCTTAGTTCTTTTTCTGGAGTTTTGTTCTACTCTTTCATTTGAGCCATATTTCTTTGTGTCCTCAATTTGGCAGGTTCTTTGCATTTGTTTCTATGTATTAGGTAGAGTTGCTTTGACTCCCTTAGTAGTATGACCTATTGTAGAAAAATGCATCAATAAGTTGTATGTGTGGGAGCCTTAGGTAATTACCAGGGCAGGGCAGCTGTTTTGCCACTCCATTGCTCTGTGTGGGAGGAGTGCTCAGAGAGGAGACAATGCCATTGCCTAGCTGGAGTTTTGCCCCCGGGGGGGGGTGGAAGCTGTCTCCTGGCACTCACACTGAGATGCCAGTCACTTCAATTTCTTCCCGGAGGCCACTGGTGTCCTTCCAGCTGTTGCCTTGATGCTGAATCCCAAAGGAGATGTGTCTGGGTAAGTCCTAGGTCATTGTGAGCCCTTTAAAAGATGACTCCTGAAAATCCTACAGTTTCTTCCACCACCCCAACCCCCACTGGTTTTTACAGCCAGAAGTTATGAGGACTTATCCTGGCTCTGGAGCCCTGAGCTGGGTGATCTGGTATGTGATTGGGATCCCTCGCTCCCGAGGTATCCCTCCCAATTTTTATTCACCACATGTGGATATGGGACCCTCCATTCCACATCTCCACTCCTCTTGACCTCTCTACATGTCTCCACATCTCAGCCCCTCCTGCCCATCTAGATGAATGTGGCTTCTTCAAATCCTTAGCTGTCAGACTTCCATACAGCTTGATTTTCTAACAAATCTGGATATTTGTTTTGTTGTCTAGTTGTAATTTTTGCTGTCGTGTGAGTGGAGGCAAAGTGTGTTTACCTATGCCTCCATCTTGACTGAAAGCCCTACATGGACTTCCATTTAAAATCCACTAACACTAGAACCTTTTGTAAAACTAGAAGTTTTACATTCCGTGGAAATTTAAGCTTCTGTCAAACTTTTTTAACAGCTTGATTTAATTCATAGAATAGTCATGTGCATTAACAGAAGTTGTCTATATGGAATTACCATTTTTCCTTAAGCTATTTCCTTTCCCTCATCTATACGTAAATGTTTACTAATATGAAAGAGAATTTAGTATTTAATTCAGGTGATAAAAATGAACAAGATTATAAAAGTTTCCACACACATTATCAGCATTTGATAAACATGCATTGGTCTTTATCTTGACTAGCTCTCAGATTTATGTAAAGTTCCTTTACTTGGTTTTCCATTTAAATGTTCAGCCAACACTAAATTCTTTGGGAATATTACATTTTTAAAAATCTTAGCTTCTTGAAAATATAACTAAGTCCAAACAATACAAAGTGTTTTCTTGTGCAGGTTTCATCCAAAATAATCAAAGGTGAACCCTTGTCTCTTTATTCACATAATATAAAACCACTGTCATGGCTTATCAGAGGAATATATAATTAGAAAGTGAGGCCAAAATAAAATGATCACTAACCCACTTGTGAAAGGCTGGGGAACAAAATCAGGGTAAGGCTAATGAGAATTATATGTGGTCTTCCCTATGCATATCGATTAAGTTTCTATGTTAATAAGCTAAAAAAATGAGCTTTGGGCAAATATGTTTATAAGAAATTGGGTAGCATTAGAATATTACTAATATATATTCAAATTTTAATAAAACTTCTATCAAAGTCCATAGTTTTATGGACGCATATAAAACCAAAAGAGAGAACGTTACTGGGAATTCCCCAAATCCTTCTTAAACATGGATGTTGATAAAGTGAGATGGTCACACATGGCCTGACAGGTACTCTATTTTATCTCTTTTTTAAAGTAAATTTATTGATTAAATAGGATATCCATTTGTTCTGTTTTCTTAGATTCCATATTTGTCTATCTGGCATCCATTTATTATCGGGCCAGTTACAGTACTATGTTTTCTTATGATCTGTGTTATTGATGTGCTAGCATCTGAGGCCTCACAGACCCAGGGAGGGACTGAGCCTACCAAGGCTAACTAAATCATGAAGACAATTAACAACTTTCCCACAACATATGACTTTGATATGCAAACCAGCCAATCCCTAACCTATATCCCCAACTTCCTTCTCTAACTCACACAATCAAGTCAATATTCCCAGTGCCCTAAAGCATCCCAGGGCCAGCTACCTAGTAACTGGAGAACACCCCATAGCCCAAAACCAAAATTATTCAAACTGGACAATTCCAAACTATTTTCCCTGCTTTGCCTCTCCTGTGGAAATCCCAGTAAATGCTCTGGACTAAGCTCTTGCTCCTGTCTTCTGCCACCTTCCCAAACCCTGGCATTTCCCGTTGGCCCTGCAGGCATGCAGCGACTCCCTCTCTAGGACCTATGAGTGTACTAAACAGGTTTTCCTGGACCTCTCCTGTTTCCGCTTGTGGCCACACCCAACTGAACATTTTATAAAAGAACACAGAACAAAACTCTACTTTCAGGAATAAAGAATTCTCTTCTAATTCTCAATTGCTTCAATAGACAGACTGATAAATATACATGATATAGCGATCTTTATTTCTTCTGTTTCCTTAGTGCTTAAATACAGTTTTATAGTCCAAAGAGAACATAGATTGCCACATCTGTTTCTACCATGTTCAATCTGGAATATACTGTAAAGTAGATAGAAATGAATCTAACTTAATTTCCTAAATATCTATGTGTTCTAGCATCATTTATTTTATAATCTTTCTTTAGCACATTATTTTGCAGTGTCTATTACAATCATATTATCCTAGACACAAACATAATTTTACTTGATATATTTATCAATACCTGATTAATTGACATAACAATATCAATATTTTATTAATATTGACAAATATTTTTATGGAAGCATTCTCACATTATTATTTTTATATTTTTTCTGTTCACTTTTGTTTACAGTGGGCCTCCAGAACATGATTGTTTTGCATTACTGAAATCCTGTACCCTTTGATCAACACTCCCAATGTTCTCCTCTCTCCAACCCCTGGCAACTGCTCTCCTACTCCCTGCTGCTATGGGTTTGGCTATTTAGATTCTACATGTGAGATTATGCAGTATTTGTCCTTCTGTGTCTAGCTTATTTCACAAAGGATAATGTCCTCCTCAACTGCTTCTGATTATTAAATTATTAATCTTGAAAATCAAGTAGTCTCTAACTTTCTGATACCTAATTACTTACTTATCATGAAGCATTTGATGAATTAAGACTCATTCATTTTTATCTTATTTTAGCCTATTGTCATGTCAAATTGTAGCTCAAATATTCCCAAAATATTTTAGGAAGTAAATTTTATTCTGTTTAGTTTTCATTTTCTTTGAAGAATGGTTGACAGGGATGACCAATGTTGTTTTTCTCATCCTCTCCTGTGTCTTCCTCTCGTGGCCCCATACAGCTAGCCATCTCATGAAAAGAACACCACATACGGAAACTATTAAATTAAAGAGATAGTCTGAATTATCTTTGAGTCTTATTTACTCGCACCAATCTTACTCTCCCCTTATCACGGAGCATCCGCACAAAGGCATCATGATCAAAGTGGCATAAACTCTTCTTCAGCCCACACTGACTGGGACAGTGTACAATGCCTCCCTGAGTGGGTGGAGTCCTCGATGGATTTCTTAAAAGACAGTAAAGCTATGTCTTTATTCCTCTGTTCTTACCTGTAATTAATGTAGACAAATTAATTGACATTTCTAGATTTATTTCAACATATGAACCATTCATGTATTATGTTTGTGTTCAGTGGAATTTTGTCAAGCATTCTTGCTTCCTGTTTTCTAACTAAGCAGGTACTTTTTAAAATAAAGGTAACTATGTGTTTATGAGTTATTGAAACATATTCATCAAATTATATTTTTATGGAACAATCTGAGTTTAAATAAACTTCAAATCCTTTCCTTTCCCTCTTCAAGATATTTTGCTGAACCAAGAAAAATATCAGTAAAGTATATTTTTCCAAGAAAAACTTATTCCAATGTCAAAAGTTTCAATGTAACCATGAAAGTTAGGTGATAGAATTCATTCTAAAATATTTGGTCTATTTGAAATCAGGATAGCTATTGAGCGAACTAGATATTTTGCATTGAGATATATCAATATCCAGGGAGACTCCAAGATAAATAAATAAATTAATTAATTAATTAAAACAATAAAAAAAGATATAAGCCCCTTTTATTGTCATAGGCCAGACTATGCTACCATATGCAAAGACAGGAGAAATCAGTTTAGACAAGACAAGAAAGACTAGGAATACTGAATTATATACCTAAGAGAGATGGTAAAGGTAAGTTCTAAATATGGAAGGAAGTGGAATCATGTCTAAAATCATTAAAACAAACATGTGAACTTATAATCTATTTAAAACTGGTTTCAAGACTTACTCACTATGTTTGGTGTTTTTTTTATCCTCCTTGGGGGATATGTTCATTGATTTGAGAGAGACAGGGAGAGGAAGAGAGGAAAACATCTACGTGAGAGAGAAATATTGCTCATTTGCCTCCCGTACATGCCCCAACCAGGGATAACACCCACAGCTTAGTCAGGTGCCATGACCAGGGATCAACCTACAATGTTTTGATGTACAGGAAAATGCTCCCACCAACTGAGCCACTGCCCAGGGCTGATTCAGTATGATTAAATGAATATTAGAGAGGACCCAAAAAAACCCAAAATTTATTTTTTGAAAATTGTGCAATTATTCTTACATAGTTAAACTTTAGTCACCTTCAAAGTACTCTCCATTTGATGCAACATACCTATGAGACATTTTTCCACTGCTCAAAACAGTTGTTGAACTCATCTATTTTGATGGTTTTTAGTGCTTCTGCCACTTTTTGTTTCACCTTTTCCACAACAACAAAATATTTCCCTTTGAGGACTTCTTTCATCCCAGAAACAATAAAAAAAAATGTCGCTAGGAGCAAGATTGGGTGAATAGGGAGGATGGGGCACACGGGTCATGCCATGTCTTTAATAAAAAACTGCTGAACACTCAGTGCAATGTGGACAGGTGTGCTCGTAAACCACCCATTGTGAATGGGCAAACACACTGAAAGAGTCTTAAAAAAATTAACTGATGCTAAACGCAACCTCTCACAGCAACGCCAGCTGGTACACTAATACAGATGGGTTCCTAGAACCCTCACCTAACAGGGGAAGCCTGTGCTACAAGGGGCCTGCACTCCAGAAGATAATTCCAGTTTCTTGGGAGTGGTCTCCCCTTGTATGCTATGGTTAGAATTTCCCAAATTATAAGAAAACTTCATGGATTTCTTAATGGGCAAAGTTGATATTAAGTTCACCATTTCTTCATTTTGTCCTTACAAAGATTTGGCAAAATATTATATCACCTTATGCTGCAGAAATAGTCTACACTGGAGATTCCGACTCTTTCTAGTAGACTGGCACTAGTCTCTAAACAGCTTCTAATATCAGGCTAAGAGGCTTAATGTTCAGGATTTGTTGTTCTTTATCTTTTATGATAACCATTTATAATGGATATGTATGTTAAAGATATAAAAAGAAAGTACTACCTTACCCACAATGTGAAGACAAAGGTAAAACAATTACAGCTACTAAATTATTTTATTTAAAATAGATTAATCCTAATGTCAGTTCTAAAGAACTAATTATTTTTCATATTACATAAAGATAAAAAGAGTTATTAACTCAGAGAATTATGAGCAGGGTCCAAATCATCATATTTTATTTAAGTGACAACATATAGGAAGATCTAGAAATTTTACTTTTGTCAAGTTTGTAATCTACCAGGATCTTCAGGTACTTCAACATGGTTTTGATAACATGATAGGTCACAGATGTTTCAAATAAGAATGATAATCTCTCCGTAAGGAGTAATGAAAAGGAAAGTGCTGTACATAAGAATCATCTTAATACAAAAATAAAATCTGAGTGGCTATATCCAGTCTCTCATAGACTAATAAACTGTAAACCCCAAAAAAAGACAAGACCCTGAAATACCTCTTAACTGGATCTCTCCCACCTTCATTCTTAAAAAAAAAAATTTTTTTTTAAAGAATGTCTGTGTTTTTTAGGAAGCAGAGAAATCGTTTCACTCATTCAAAGAAGAATGAAATTTTTCATGGCTAAAATAGTATCTAGTACAGATTGTATCGATATGGGTAGAGATCATACCTTCACTGTGTGAGGAAACCATGTATAAAAGAGATAAGTTAGTAATCATCTTAAGAGGTAAGCAGCATTTCAGCAATACCTTGAGTAAGGTGAACAAAACTGAGAAATTTTTCAAATAGTTCAACATTTTTTCTGAACTGTATTTAAAACAATAAACCGCTTCATAGAACAAAGCTATCTAATAGCAGGCAAAGTTGGAAATGTGATACGAAAGGAAGTGTTAGGAAAATGTTTACCAGGCCAATTGTCAAAGTTTTAAAATACCAGTGAAGCTTTTACTGGAAATGAAGACTGGTTATACAAACTTTCTGGAAGGAATTTTGGCAATATTTATAAACAGCCTCAAAAATTAGCCTAGTAGCTCCTTGAAGAAATGATTGATTCCATAGCTGAGACAGGAAAAATGCAAGACGATCCTGGAAAATCTTGTGGTGCCAGATATTAAGAAAATACCCCCCAAAATGGGAGCACATTGAGAGGATGAGAGCCAGTTGAAAGAGCCCCTAATGTCCAAAGATGAAATCATGTGAACAACAAAATAAATACTGAGAGTATTGGAGTATGGTCCATATAATAAAATAAATCTCTTTGAGTCCATACCAAAATAAGCAATTGAATACGTAAGTAAACAAATGGAGAAGTGAAAGCTCTCTCCTACAAAAAAAAATTCTAATTTCTAAATGCAGAAAAAGAGAGAGAAATAGAAAATCACCATTAGGCAAACACCACAGCACCACTATAATAAATAGGTAATATGCAGAAAATATTTACTGTTGAATGCTGAAATTAGTTTGAGGAGAAATGGGATATCTGTATGGTTTCAAAGTATCTCTCCCAAAATATTCAGATTTGTTATTACAAAAGGGAAATGTTTAACTCTATATTGGAAAACCAGGTAGACACCTCCATAACCAAGGTTAACATCCCCAGAAATAAGACATTATCTGTTCAATGATATGATGCACTAAGAAGGAAACATCTCTCTAGTGGTATTCTTAACAAAGAAAAAGGCATAACCTCAACCTAACTTTGAGAACAAAAGTTGAGAGATGATCCACAAAAAAACTAACCTGTACATTTCGAGAGTGTCAAGGTCATGAAGGATAAGGAAAGACTAAGTGACTCTCAAATTGGGGATGATTAAAGAGACATGACATCCAAACACAAAATGTATTCCAGAACAGAAAAAGGATATCAGTGATACTGGTGATATCCCAATAAATAGCATAGCTTAATTAATAGAGTGATATCAATGTTAATTTCCTAGTTTTTATAATGAACTATGGTTATGTAAGATGTTAACATTATGGCATGGAAATAAGAATCACCTGGAGAATTATTTAAATTGTTTGTATATTGGCACCGCCCCCTCGATAGTCTAAGCCAATAAGCTTGAGTAAGGTCCAGAACTTGCATTTTTAATAAGCCTTCCTGAAGATTTGGATACAGGTGTTCCTTGAGTTTAAGGTTTTCAATAATCCTTTTTTTAAGAAGAAAAAATACTAAGTTCTTTATATCTACTAGAAGTTTTCTTTAAAAATATATAATACCAGATTTTTAATAGACATTTATACCATAAAATTATTTGTTAGTAAAACACAAATTACATGGTGTGTACTCAAATTACAAGTTACATTATACTTTAGGTCTATTACTTGATATATACATGTTTATTCCATTTTTTTAACCACATTCTTATTTCTGAGTGAATCAGAATTGTTTTGGTAGCTTATTCCCAGAGCAATTCATACATCAACAGAAAATCACCACCACATTTATAAAGATGCAGTATGAATCTAACAATAATGAAATAGACTTCATAAGCAGAACTATGTTTTGATTCAATTCAGTAGTTACTATGTACTTAACTACTTTTTCTGGTACTTGCTTTCCGGAATATGACTAGGTTTTCATCTTTGATATCAAAGCCTCGTTAGTCATAAAGAAAAAAAAACAGTCATTAGGAAGCAATAGCCCTCTCTAAATAATTTTGGTTTCTCAGAATAAGCAAGAAGAAGCAGGGCACAAACCAACGTTAGAGGCATTCCAGCAACCTAACACCTTCAATACAATGGAAAATCCTTCTTTAAAAACTTGCTTAAGATCCTCGGAGCATGATTTTCATGACGGAGGAGCAAGTCTAAATAATACCGACGGAAAGACCATCACTAAATCCATACCATACAGAGTCCTTGTCTATAATACACTCTTACTCTGCCCTACAGAGTCAGCAGATTAGTCTCTACTCTCACCCTTGGAGGAAACTCTGGAGTCCTGAACTATTTGGAATTGGGCCAGGCTTAATATAGGAACTTTTAGACAAATGGCACTTCAGGAATTTTCATGTCATCCTTGATATAATGCAAAGAAGTCCTCACTAAAACAAATAAAACTACAAAATATTGTCGTAAGAAATGAAACATGTAAAAACATGTAGTGTCCATGTACATGTTTTGGAATACTTAATAGTGTCAAGTGGCAATTCTCCCCAAATTGATCTATAAATCCAAAGCAATCTCTATCAAAATCCTTGCAGATTTTTTTGTAGAAATCAACTAGTGGATCCTAATATTTGTATGGAAATACAAAGAACATAGAATAGCCAAAACAATTTTGAAAAAGAATAACAAAGTTGAAGGACTTATACTACTGATTTCAAATTTTACTATATAAAGCCTCAATAATCAAGATAGTGTGGTATTAGGGCAAGGGTAAGCAAATAGATCAACTTCACAGCCCAGATGAAATAATCTTATAGTTATGGTCAAGTTAATTTCTACAAAGCTGCAAAGAAAATGTAATAGAGAAAGTTGGCCTTTTCAACAAATGGTGCCAGGGCAACTGGATACCTACATGCACAAACAAACAAACAAACAAACAGAAAACCCTTAGACTCTTACCTCACCCTGTATACAAAAATTAACTCAAAATATTTGTCATTGATCTACACATAAGAGCTCACTACAAAACTTTTGGGGCCCTGGCTGGTATAGCTCAGTGGACTGAGTGCAGGCCTGCGAGACAAAGGACTGTGGTTCGATTCCCAGTCAGGGCACATGACTGGGTTGCAGGCCAGTTCCCAGCAGGGGACACACGAGAGGCAACCACACGTTGATATTTCTCTCCCTAACCCTTCCCCTCTAAAGATGAATAAATAAAATAAAATAAAAACTTTGGGGAAAAAAATTGAAAATTTTTGTGACCATAACTTCTCAGGCAGAGTTCCCAGATTCAACACCAAAAGCATATTCAACAATAAAAAAATTGGAAGTTGTACTTCATAAAAATTAAAAACTTTGTGTTCAAGTTAAAGGCCATAAAGTGAGAAAATACTTGCAAAATCATATTTCTAACAAGAAGCTTGAATCCAAAATATATTTTTATAACTCTTAAAATTTGAAAAATGGGTGAAAAAAATTAACAGACATTTCATTGAGGAAGATATACATATGGCTAATAAGCACATGAAAAGATATTCAACATTAGTGCTATAGATTGAATGATTGTGTTCCCTGAAAAGCCTTATGTTAAAACCCAATCCTCAATGTGGGATATTAGAAGATGGGGCATTAGGAGGTGGTCAGGTCTTTTACAAAGGATGAGAATCCTTATAAGAGAGGCCCCAGAGAGCTCCCTTCTCCCTCTGCTCTGTAAGAACACAACTGAAAGATGGCCATCTATGAACCAGGAACAGGCTCACGCTAGATACCCAATCTGCTACTCCTTGATTTTGGACTTCCTAGTTTCCAGAACTGTGAAAAATCAATTTCTGTTGTTAATAAACGACACAGTCTGTGGTTTTTTGTTACAACAATCCAAATGGACTAAGATAATTACTTATTATGAAAATGCAAATCAAAATCACAAAAGCACACTCATTAGAACAGCTATTCAAAGAGACAGACAATACC